>VZRE01002399.1:80095-110865 GCA_013396775.1 Cephalopterus ornatus | reverse complement strand
GCTACACCATTTAGACACACACAAATCTACAGTGCTGGATGGGGTGCACGCAAGGGTTCTGAGGAGCTGCTGGACATGCTCAACGAGCCACTTTCAATCATTTATCAGCAGCCATGGCTCATCAGGAAGGTCCCAGTTGGCCTGAGGTTAGCAGGAGTGATGCCTGTCTACAAGAAGGGCAGGAAGGAGGATCCAGGGAACAACAGGCCTGTCAGCCTGGCCTTGGTGATGTGGAAGGTCTTGGAACAAATCATTATGATTGCCATCACCAGGCATGTACAGGACAGTGAGGGGACTGGGCCCAGACAGTACAGGTTTATGAAAGGCAGATCCTGCTTGACCAACCTTCTGTGAAAGGGTGACCCACTTAATGGATGAGGGAAGGGATGTGGTTGTTGTGTATCTGAGCTTTAGTGAAGCCTTTGACACCATTTCCCACAGAATTCTCTTGGATGAAGTGGCTGCTCATGGCTTGCACTCTTCACTGGGTAAAAAACTTGTCTGGATGGCCAGGCCCAGAGATTGTAGGCAAATGGTGCTAAATCCAGTCGGTGGCCAGTCACTAGTGGTGTTCCACAGGGCTCAGCCATGGGGCCATTACTGTACAATGTCTTCATCTGTGATCTAGATGAGGCGATGGAGTGCCCTATCAGCCAGTTGGCAAATGACAAGTTGGGCAGGGGTGTTGATCTGCTGGTGGGTGGGAAGGATCTGCTGAGGGATCTGGACAGGTTGAGTTCAATTCTATGAGGTTCAATAAGGGAAAGTGCCAGATCCTGCCCTTGGGCCACAACAACCCCATGCAGGCTCGGGGCAGAGTGGATGGAAAGCTGCCCAGTGGAAAAGGACCTGGGAGTGCTGAGCCAGCAGCGTACCCAGGTGGACAAGAAGGCAGATGGCATTTAGTCTTGTATCAAAAATAGTGTAGCCAGCAGGACCACAGAAATGATCATTCTTCTGTGCCTGGCACTGGTGAGGACACAGCTGGAATCCTGTGTTTAGTTCTGGTCTCCTCACTACAAGAAAGACATTGTGGTCAGGAGCATGTCCAGAGAAGGGCAACCGAGCTGGCGAAGGTTTTGGAGTACAGGTCTGTTGAGGAGAGGCTGGGGGAGCTGGGTTATTTAGTCTGGAGAAAAGAAGGCTCAGGGGAGACCTTATAATTTTCAACTACTCTGCTATTACCTTTGAACTCCTTCATTCTAAAACTCTGTGGCATCTACACCAGAAGCTGGAACAACAGTCTTTAGCATTGGAATTACATTTGCTCCATCGATACAAATGAACAATACTGACTATGTCATTACTGAAGTAAAAGTAATTGAGAGTTCTCAGAAGGCTCTTTAGCACTCTGCCTAAATACTGCTTAAATCTTCGATGGTCCTTTTTTACTTTACTTAGTAATTGTTGTTCAGAGATTTTAGAGCCTTACTTAAATGAGATGCAGTGTGCTTTAGAAGTTCTATTATTATTATCATTATGCTTCGTTACTATCTTTGTCATTAAAAATAACAGTACCTACATGCTCCAAATGATTATCAGTGACCAATCCAACAAGTGATAAATCCAGTTCTTCATATTTAATTTATATTTACATGCTATTACAAGATGAACCTGATCTCTATTTATGTCTTGATTACTGAGTAAAGTGGTGTTTGTAAGGAAAGGAATATGAAAAATGGAGAAGACTTGTATTGTGATGGCTATGATTTGGACTTTCTTGAAAAATGAAGCAGTTTCTATTGTGTTCTGAAGTCAAAGGATGAAATTCACAGAATAAAAACATGCATCACATTTTGAGTCTCTTGATATGCAACATATCAGTAAACGATCTGTGAATAGTCAAGAACTTATTAAGAAGTTAATTAATTATATGGCAACTGGCAAGGAGTTGTCAATGTATGTCAACTGAGAAGTTGAGTGCAGTCCTCTTTTATCAGATTCCAGCCTCTGCTAGGAATCTTGTTCATTCTGGGAAAAAAAATAAAAAAAAAATAAAGCAAGAGAAAAAAACCTCCAGGCCAACCAACCAATCAACCCACAACAACAAAAACAACAACAACAAAACAAAATAAAACAAACAAAAAACAACCTTCCCCCAAAAAACCAGATCAAACAAAAAAAAAACCACCGCAATAAAAAAACCCCCACTACCTAACCAAAAAACTCCCACTAAACCAAATCAAACCAAAAACCATAACTAAACAAAGCAAAACAACCCCCAACAAAATCCAGACCCTTAAAACTCAGCGATACCAACAGTTATCAAGCAGTTTTTGCCAAAAGAGGGTAAAGATACAGTAATCAGTTTAGATAACACTTCCAAGTGTAATCCAAGTAGAAAAATGAAATAACTAATTTTGCTTCCATCTCTTAGATCAATGACCGCTGTGAGATACAGAAGAAAATAACTGCAATCTCCATAGGGTTTTGAAGAAAGGGTGTATTACGCTGCCATGAGACTCTTGCAATGTGTTAAAAACTGTACCAGTGTAGATGCATGTAGTGAGGAAGTCAAAGACTTTTGGTAACATCACTTTATCACAGGATCCTGCAGTATTTTCTTTAAGAGATGTGAGTGTTTAAGTACATATGCATGTGTACATATGCATGTGTAATAGAGATGCAGGTGAATATAAATATCCATATAGTTTACTGTGATGTCTAGGTTCACAATTTGTGCTACAGTTTTCCTCTGCTGAGGAAGGTTGTGGCAGGTTGTGATTTGCTTGCTCATGATGGTTTCTTCTATTCGTTATATAGTGGTTGCCTGACTTAGGTAACTGTAAAATGAATAAGAACTGGTGCAGTATGATAACATGAATAATAATAACCATATGAGTTATTTTCTTTTCAGATTTTAACCTGCATTATGCAATTTGACAAATAAACAGATACAATCCAGTCTTGTTATTTCCCTTTTAAGCTTAGGGCTTTTGCTTCCTTACAGCTGTGTCTACAATCTTTTATGACCAGGGCTAAGAATGATATTTGGATGGATTCTGACTATGCAGCAATGTCAGTAACATCCTCCTAGGAAAGGAGAGGATAGTGTCACTGATGCATCACTACTTGCAAGAATAAAGCATTTGAAAATATTTGGTCTTTCTTGTAGTGCAGTCCAAGGCCCAAGGCCCAAGACCCAAGAAAGCTCCACTCCTATTTTTCCATGACAGATTGTAATTTTTCTTGTCAGTTCCTGACTGTCGATTTACAAGAAGTTCTGAGTAGGACCCTGTGTGTTGAGATATGATCGTCAGTACTGATTATGGCAGTCTTCCTTGTCTTTCCTGTTTCATATCATCTGGGTATTAGAAAGTTATCAGCTCTTTATTTATAGGAATTTTTTCTGCCTCATGTTAAGCCATATATTGTTATGTGAACAAGCACCATGTAAATGGATAGATAATAAACACTGTGCTGAGACTGTTTGCACAGATATTGCCAAAATGGTCCCAGCCAACAGTTAGTCATTAATTTTTCCTTCTCTTCCTTTTTGTAGGCTGATTTCCTGTAAAACTTTTCTGGTTCAGTTACAGATTTTTATTGTTTAGTGTATTTTGCTCATATATTCAACATACTCTAATATATTTACAAAAGAATAGGTCCTTGTTGATAACCAGCATGTTACTATACATAAAAAATAAACTTAATCCCTGGTATGGGAGTGTTTGTTTGCCTCTGAGGACTCTGATTTCTCTGACTTTATTCCACTCAGTGCATATTGGGGTAGCATCTTGCTTATCCAACCCAGGAGTATCTGACCAGGTTCCACCTGGTCCTTGTCACAGACACTCAGGAACAAGTGATAAGGATCACCATAGACACTTGATTTCCATGTCTCTCATGCTCTGGCAGTGAATATATTGCTCCTTATTACTCCCAGTCCCACTTGGCCAAAAGCAAAAGCTAGGCTGGCTCCTGAATTTGAGACTCTCTTGTGGTGGAGTAAAGAACTAGATTCTGATTCCTATGTATATTTTCGTGTGAACTGTTGGAAATACTTTTAATAAATCTGGAATATTGAACATAGACATAATTTCTGAGATTATTCCCTTGATATTGAAATAGACATGCAAGGTTGTTAATTTGTATGCTCTAGAAATGTTCAATTCAATGTAATAAATGTGCTTGCTCTTTAGTTAGCAGAATTATTACTTTCAAGAAGACAAGTTTAGGCTCATACAATTTCAAAAGGGACAGCATTTTTGGGGTAGGGCTATTAAAGCAAATGGTGTTCCTGGAGGGGCAAAAGACATAAAGATGGGGTTTACTTCAGACAGGCACCTAGTTGTTCAGAAGCATTTGTGAATTTTGACAAAGTAATTGTGTAACAAGTAAAAATCTGCCAAGGTCATCTGCTTTTACTAGGATTAGACATACCTAGATAACATTTTTTAAGCAGTCAAAAGGGTAGGTGTGCATGAAACACTTATCTTTTCATTTCAGAACCTCCAGAGCAACTTCATTCTTCGACTTCAGAGGGAGAATCCACCGCCAAGTAGAGATATAATACTGTCTTTTTTAAAACTTACCAGAAGTGGATCTCAAGTCCTTAGCAGGGATGTCATGTTTAGGAATACAATCATTCCCTCAGGACTGATTTCTCATTTACTGCTTCAAAAAGATACATGTGTCAAGGGAGCTTCTAAAGACATCATTAGGTCCCTTTTTCCTTCTAGTCTCATTTGTTTTGATATTATGAATCCTACAACTCCCTAATGTATCATGTGAGGTTGCTGTAGCACATGCTCTTGTTGCAACTGAGATGTGAAGGAAGGGATACTTGTTTAGGGGCTATTACTACTGCCCCTTCCTTGGATGTCCCAGCCATTTCAATGCATGCTTTTCATCCAGATTTTCTTGTTTATCTGGCAGTTCATTATTTAAGGCCAGCTTGTCAAAACAGGTTAAATATTCTTTGGGAAACATGGTTACATCTTTGAGACACCACAAATATGTTTAATACAAAAAGATTGGCTTGATAAAAGAAATACGATAAACTTGCATCCCCTAAAATACTTTTCTGCTGTTCCATGTAGATTTCTAAAAGTATCAGTACACAATGACAAACTTCATGGCAATACATTCCTGGAAAAGACACAGATAGACAAAGCAGTGAAAATGGTTGATGATTTGTTCTAACTACTTGACCTTGTAACATCTCTCCCAGATATATGACCAAGATGGGACACTGCAGCACTTTATTGATGGTGGAGAACCCAGTAAGTCAAGCTGGATGAGGTATATCCGATGTGCAAGGCACTGTGGAGAGCAGAACTTAACAGTGGTTCAGTACAGGTAAAGTGTTTTCTGATTTACTCAATGATACAAAGTTTTACTGGAGAGTCAGGCTGTCATCAGTACTGTTGCCTTTGATTGCAAAGACAGGAGCAGAGATACGGATGTGCTCATTTGGGGCGATAATAAAAAACTGCAGTGTGAAGATCCTGGGAGTCTGAGCAGCCCTGTGTCACTGTGTGACCACCATGCTACACAGAGCCCTCTTTTTTGAATGATCTGATCAGAAGCAGGCCAACACCAGCAGTCTTCCACCCTTAATAGAGTTGTTCAACTTCTATGTTGAACGCACCTGCTAGCCAACATTGCTAGTGCTTGCACCTCTTACATTGCTGGCTGGAGAAAGTCAAAATGCAAAGAAAAATGTAAAGAAATTATGGTGCATTTTACTTTGTACTTGCAAACAGATCCAGAAAACCCAGATAACACATTACATAAATACATGATCTCAGCTATAAACAAACCTTTTGCCTCAGAATCAGAAGCGACCGCTTGGCCTTATTAAACATGGTAGGAAACACATCAAAGAATGCCCTAGGCTTGCCAGTCACAGTGAGCAATCCTGATTTTAGAAAGCAGAGTTTCTTTTATTTAGGAAGAATCTTAAACTTATTTAAAGTACCTTTAAAATTAAAAATAAAACATACAAAAAGAAAGCTAAAATGAAATATATAAAATTTGATTATACCATAGGGTTCCAATTTAACAATGGTAAAATTTTTCAATTGCATTTTCAGTTTTTTTATTCTCTATCCAGTTGACTAAATAATGTCACAGTTAAAAAAATAACAACCCTATTTATACATCACAAATATTTTATTATAGACTTAAGTATCTGCTGTCTATAGCTAAAATACCATAGGATTTTAAATAAACACACTGGATAATGAATAAAGATTGCTGCGATGAAAGAGTATTTTTGTGGGTATCTTGTGGACTATTTCTCAATGTGGTGATGTGTGCCTGCACATATATACATAAAAATAAGAAAAAAATATATATGCTTACATATATATAGATGACAAACCTAAATGAAAAGTGAGCATGAGAAAGTCATTACACATCTGTCAATATTAAGTGGATTTTACAACTCTCCTTTCATGATGGAGTTTTTACTTAGAGTTCCCCCTGTTGATCTGTTTTCGATTACTTCAGATCTTTATAAAATGAACTACAAAAACACAATTTAAAAAACTGGCATCCATCACCAGTGACTGCATCCAAGTGTAAGAAAATAGAAAAGTTGGACACTGAAAAACCAGCCTAATTTTTATTGTACATGGACGTCCTCCTCACAGAAAGTCAGCTGGTTTAAATTCATTCTGTTATGATTTGTAATATCTAAATGGAATTTTCTTCAAAGTGCTCTTGATTGATTGACCCTTAGCTGAACGTTTTGTTTTTATTTTGAGGCTGACAATAATGTTTGTTGGCATGTGTTCTGCTTCAACTGCGTTGGGACGCCATGAAGCTATCTTTATGAGTCATCCAACCACAATACTAAATACATGTCAGCAAAGGAAATATTATCTGAAAAGGGAAAAATCCCTTTGATGTACTTCAGCATGCAGAGATTTCTGCAAGTTTTGGAAGCTCTGCACACTTGTAAGGGACGGTGTACACTTACAAATTTTTTTCCCTGCCTACTCTAAGCCTCACAGACCACCCATTGCTCAAAAACAGTTCTGGTCTTTCAGCGGCAAAGTGTGTCATTTGGTTTTAGCACATTCATTTTCTGGGCTGCTGTGTTTATCTTAAGGGAAGCCAAACTGAGAGATGAAATGTTACAAGGGTGAAGTACAAAGTAGACTCAATTTTTCTCAAGTTAAGAGATGCTGGTAATTTATAGTGTGGCTTCAATTCTCATTTTTATGTAACAGTGGAAAGAATTAACTAAATGTGTAGCTCTGGAAAGAAAGAGAGGGAGAAGAGGAGGAGGAGGAGGAGAAGGGAAGGAGAAGGGGAGACACAAAGGGGAGAGTTTTTGTCAGATATTCATAGAAGGCTAAGAAAACCGTTCTGCTTAGCTAGCAGTGCCCTCCTGAGACAGGGTGGCAGTAAGCGAGGAAAATAACAAGATAAATGAAATTTTTGCAGCTGCTAGTAAAATATTGAGAATCTGCACTTTTTTATTGATCTTTATGATCCTGTTGCCAAGAGCCACTTCGCGGTGACAAAATATGTTGACAAGTGCATATCTCACTGCCATGAAAAATGTGGTAGAAGATTCTCCTTATGTCTGCAGTGTTATACAAGGAACAAATTGCATTGCTACAGCCAATTCTTTATAGAAAGTCTAAATTTAAGGCCTACCAACCCTAAACACTTATCTTGAACTTCAGAATAATGTTTGTAGCAATTCTTCACTCAGAAAACTGGTTGAGGCCTAACACTTTTTTTTTTTTTGGGTCTATAGATGTTTTTCTGCCTTACATAAGCTGCTATAAAAAATGGTCATTTCTTGGTACTTTGACTGTATCATTTTGGTACGTAATCCTTCAGCAAGAGTGGACTGTTCTTCTTGTATATATTGAATTTCTATCCATCTCACAGGAGTGTGTTTTACTGCTCCATGTGAAGCATGAGGGAAAAGCCACTGCAAACTGATAACATTTCTCTTTTATCTTGTGCCTGATTCTAATCTTACGCAGTTTTTGCTGCCATCTGTTAACTGTAGAAGTATCACTCTGAAGCTATTTACACCAGTGCAAGATTAGAATAAGGCTCTTGTTTTTATGCTAAAGACACTAGGATTTTTCCCTTTTTTTCCCCTCAATTCCCACTTCATTGGTCTAGAAATACCCACAGTCTTTTATCACAGGAACAATGTGATATCACACTTCTGGTAACCCTAATTTATACTTACTGAAGGATCATTGACATTGCCCTCGCGTTCCATATATGCGAAAATTTTATGATTGAATGTTCTGATTAATCCTAATTTTTTATTTCCCCTAAGTCAAAGCCTATTTTTCTCAAAAATCCAAGATCTCTCTTTTGGTGGTATATTTGTGTAATGAAAGGTCACTTCAAACTACTTCAAATCTCTTGCTAAAAGAACTTATTCACATAAAAGAGCTGTTGTCTATTCCTCCTAAAGGATGTTAACTTTAGCTTAGATGACAAATGCTAAGCTGTTTAAATGTCTATGTTTGCTGAACTGTGTGCATCACTTACAGTGCATAAGCAAAATGTACCATTTCTAAAATCACTTCGAAAAAAAATCACTCTGAAACTGACAGTGCAAGAAAATACCCGTACTTTCTTAAAATCTTGTTCCTTCTAAAACCTCACAGTTTAAGATGTGCTTGGTACAAAATGCTTGTAAGGTCCTGTGCAACAGGAATAAAATCCTTCTCTATGACAGACTTGGTTTTAAAATAGTCAGTAACTTTTCATTTAGTTATCTGGAGAAATGCTTCCAAAACAATGAATTTCTACTGCAACACTGTGTATGATAAGAGAAGAATGCTCTATTTCTAAGCTAAGCATTTTTTTTCTTTTTCTCTTGATTAGGTCCAATATATTCTACCGGGCCTGTATAGATATTCCCAGGGGCACTGAGCTGTTGGTGTGGTACAATGATAGTTACACATCTTTCTTTGGAATCCCTCTCCAGTGCATTGCACAGGATGAAAATTGTAAGTTCTTCCTTGTATTTGTACCTGTATAAGCCATAATTCCTGTTTCATGCCTGATCGGGTATATTTCTAGTGTTTTAGAGGGTGGCCCATCCCTGGAAGTGTTCAAGGGCAGTCTGGATCGGGCTTAGAGAAACCTGGTCTAGTGGGATGTGTCCCTGCCCACAGCAGGGGAGTTGAAACTAAATGATCTTTAAGGTCTCTTCCAATCCAGACTTTGATTCTCTCATTCTGCGATGTTAAATGAAAGTAAGCTGATACACTTAAGATGTGCAAAATTATGGTATGAATCACTCTTCCACAGAAGTGATTAACTCCTAGTGTACTGTTAATCGATTTGCTTGGTCCTCTCCATTGTTACTAGACTTATCACAGGACACTCTCTTCCCAAACCAGTAATACATTGCAGGCCCAGAGGGCCTCTCTTAGTGATTCGGTGTTCTGTTACCACTGAATATGTTGAGAAAAGCTTTGACTGACTAATTGTAGAGGTTAGATCCTTGTAGTTAGATGCAAAAAACTGCTTCTCTAAATACAACCTGAGTGCCAGTAAACAGAAACGACAATGAAGCTCCATTCCATCCTGCCAATCCCCATTTCCATCCATTCTTCTACCCCTTCTCAATATTTTATTTTTAGTTTGCTAGTAGTCCTACAAAACTATGCATGCAACTTATAACACAGACATGATCTAGTGCTAGACTCATTTGTCTGTAATGGGAATGGGTGATCCAGGCAAATCCTTCAGTTTTACTGCTTGTGTTGTGGAACTTGATTAGAGGTTGCATCCATTTTGACAGCTATGTGTATCCATGTGGTAGAAGACACCAATAATGGATGCCTGATTGACTTTGGTCTAAAGTAACCCTGTGACTGCCCACCCTTAATCAATTACATATAAGATGTATATTTTTGGTCAAGTACTTGAATACTTAGACAGGGTGAATTGCTAGGATGAACTGGTGTCTTGTAGCAACTTAAATAACTGAACATGCAGCAATAAAACAGCAAGATATCAGAGATTAAACTGTCAGAAATAAACATCTTTTTTCATCTTGAGTTTTCAAATCTGTTGGGCTTGAGAAAAGCTTAAAAGAAATTTAGTTACTGGCAGTAATATTTGCTGATAAAACTTGTGCTCTGCGGTGCACAATACAGAAATATTATTTTTTCTTTCACGAGCTGAAACCTACAAAAACTTTATTTGAAAAGAAAAACATTATGGCTAAAATCTCTGAATATTGTCAGTCGCTATTTTGCTGAGAGAGAAACCAGAGTTTCATCCCCAAAGACACGAACATGAGTAGATGAAATTAATCTCTGACCATGGAGCCAGCTTCACATGACTTAAGCGCCATTTAAACTCTCAGAGTATACCTTCTGCTTATCTTCTGCACAGGGGTATATCCACCTGCACAAACTCTGCCTATATTCCTTAGGTCTGATCAGGAACCCTGATCTTATTTCTTCTGTGGACTTTCATGAATACAATTAAAAGAAAAGAAAAACTTAGCTGCTTCTTGTGAGTGTGTTGGGGCAAAATGGAAGTGTACAATGTCTTCCCTGTACGGAAGACAAATAGAAGATGTATTATATATTTGGAAAATAGTAATAGACAGTTCCACAGATGTAACTCTACTTAGAAATTAGGTTCTCAGATACTCCAAAAAAGAATAGATTAGGAAGGACCTTAAGTGACATAAACTAAATAGCTTGTAATATTATAAAATTGGAGTCATTATGATTATGATTAGAATATAACTCTAAAGTAAATGGCATGATTTAAGATATTACAAAATCAATAATTTGTATCACATTTTCATTGTGTGTTAAATAATGTTGGATGATTCCAGCACACAACTGAAATTTAATTCTCATATTTGTCTTAGAGATCTATCATCATGATTAACCTAAACCAAGTTGTAATTTCTAATCAACAGTTTAGTACATGCTAGGCACCTAGTTATAGATAGAAACACTTTGTGACAGTAACTAAATAAGGGAACATAAATAGACATACATGTATAAAACATATTTAATTTAAAATTTTACATCAAAGTATAATCTCATGAGACTTACTGTGCCAAAATTATAAAGCATTAGAAGTTACTTGGCCCAGGTGGTCTAAATTATGGGTTTTTTTGCATTGTTCTGCAAGCATTTGTTAGCTGACTACTTTTCCGCAGGATCCTTGCTTTATTCACTGAATGATCTACATGGTACTCAAGGATTGAGGCAGCTATTCAACTTTTTTCTACATGCGTGGCCTCCTGCTTTCCTCATCATGCAACATTCAAATTCAGCACTAAATCACTTCTTTGTGCATTTGTTGCTGAAATATCCGAAGGTCTCATAAGCCATAGTTAATTGATGATCATAAGACCTTCATGGGACTAGAAATGATTTTTGTACCTATTTTGTGGGTAGGAGACTGATGCACAGAGATATCTCTGCCTGTACTTCGCATTGTCTCATGGTGACCTACCTGCTATTACTCTTAGTAATATGAGACATGGTGAAGTCACTGGCTTCTTACTGTATTGGCAGTGTGTCTATTTGTAACACGTAAGAGTATAATATCCTTAGAGGCCTTATCCTTTAAGAGGATAAGAGAACTATTGCTGCAGTAGATATTTAAGCCCTATTTTATTTCAAGGTGTGTCTGAGCAAGGATTTTTTCCCCATGCTCTCAAAATTCATGCTTGTCTGCAATATAGCTGTCAGATATGCTGACTGCAATGTAAAGAGTCAGAGTATCACAAGTGCAGCAACGTTTTCTTTCAGATGGTAATCTCATTGTGTAATAAGTGTATATCACAGTCAGGCTTCTCTGGGTCCTTTCAGTCTCAGATACCCCTTTGCATGAATTTTCATTTCAGTGTCACAGAATCAGCACCATCCTTTCAGATTCAAGCCCACTTCTTTTTTTTAATTTCTGTGCATTGTTAAAATAAAATTGTTTTATTGTAGTATCAAGAAAACGGATGTTGATATTTTTTTGGTCTCTGTATTAGTTTTAAAAAGGCATAAAAAAGATCTTATATACTTTTCTTCTTTTCTGCCAGTGAATGTCCCTTCGACTGTCATGGAGGCCATGTCCAGACAAGACACCCTACAGCCATTTAATAAAAGTAGCAAACTATCCCCTGCCACTCCACAGCGATCTGTAGTATTTCCACAGACTCCGTGTAGCAGAAATTTTTCTCTCCTGGATAAGTCTGGGTCCATCGAGTCAGGATTTAACCAGATCAGTGTCAAAAACCAACGAGTTCTTGCAAGCCCAACTTCAACAAGCCAACTAAATTCTGAGTTCAGTGACTGGCATCTTTGGAAATGTGGGCAATGCTTTAAGACTTTCACCCAGCGGATCCTCTTACAGATGCATGTGTGTACGCAGAACCCTGACAGGTAAAACCCAGGCTCTTTTTATTTCTGTATCTACTGATAGCCAGATCCATTGCTTTCTTCTTTTATCAAGCTGTTATCATTTTCAAAATCAGGCCATTATTATGAGGAGCCCCTATGACATAATTCATTTGCAGCTCTGTGAAGTAAGCTGATAAAAAGTATTGCTTGACTTCACTATTTGTAAAAACATTTGGTGCCTAAATGTGCAGATAAAAGGAAATAGCTAAGGATATAATCTTGTTTTCAGAATGGTTTGGTACATCTGATGGAGGCAACAAAATAGAATGAAAATTTATGAATATCATAGATGGAAAAAATGAGGTCAAGATAATTAAAAGTCTCTCTGTCTTCCAAAGATAATCTAACTTGCTGCTCAGTGGCTGTCACAGTCATTTCAGGGTTCACCTATAGTGTGCAATGTGTATGAACTTAATTAAGTACTAAGAGGTAATGAATTGGAATTTTTTGCTTAGTACTATTTTTCTTCATAGCATGCAAACCCATAAATCGTACAAAGCTGTCAAAAGGAAATACCTACTCCACTAGTGATGTGGAGGAAAACAGATGCCACTTATTCAATAAACTAATATCCACACAGAAGAAAAATGTTGACTAGATACCTCAGAGTCAAAGTTGGTTTGAAAGTTTGTCAATACAGAATTTTATGGCTGTGAACTGAGGATGAAATTTAGCTGAACAAGTGAATTAAAATTTCAGGTATTCTGACTGGTGGCACAGTAAATATAATGGAACCATTATTTATGAATCAAAGCTGGTTTATCTGACAATTTTGATAGCTGGCAAGACAAAAGACAAAAATCAAATTAATTCAATAAAAAAGGCTGCCCATGTTTTGTTTCTTCTTCAGCTGTGAAGATTTGAACAGAACAGCTGAATCCCTGGAAGGTTGTTCTAAAAGCAGCATTTAATTGTGAATTACAGTTAACAAAAATACTACCAAAAATAGCAAAGAGTGAGTCTGTGCATGTGTTTGTATGCATGTCTGTGTCTCTTTGTGTACGTGGTTCTCTAAGTGTACACATATGCTTGTGTGATTCTGTGGGTGTGGAGGTACTAGAGAGTAAATCCATTTTTCTGGAAGAAATGTAAAGCATGGGCAAAGATTCCATTGCAAATCTTCATAAAAATTAAAGAATCGATAATAGTGTGAATGCATGCAAGCCCTTTCAACATTTTCTGAATTGTATGCTGGTCTTAGTAGAAACAAACGCCTTTGTGAGGACTTGCTGAAGCTGTGGGACACAACTACTAATTTAAGTGTCACAAGGTAGAATATCGGACTCAAAAGGTCCACTCTCCTAAATTTTATGGACTCTCATGTTTCCAGTATTACATCCTAAGCACACCATAAAGCATAAAATGGTGTAATAGTCTAGAAGAGTCTAGAGTCTAGAAAAGGCGTGTTGTGAGGCTTCTCACATACTTTTTCAGTGATTCATCTGACTAGGTGTGATTTCATCCATTTCTTTACTTGATCTCGTATCTTCCTTTATGAGGAATGAAATTGTAGAGAACAGGTAATTCGAAAAGAGGAGGACTGTTCTTCATTTTAAGTGCCAGCTAAATATTCAATTTGCCAGAGAAAGAAAATGAGGATAATTCTGTCTTACTATTAGATATTACATCTTGGAGATGAGAGATCTTGGAGATGAGAGATTTAATTTTTTAAATTAATTTTATATATTTTTATTTATTTTCTCCTAAATATCTTATGTCAAATAGTGTCTGAAACACAGACTGGATTTCAGGTCTTCCCTCTTAAAAGTGAATGTCATCATTAGTAGGGTACAGATTCATGATGTCTTACCATTTAGTCTCTCCCGTGCCTTCAAAAAGAAAGTGTGAAGCATTTTAGTTCAGAATACCCTAGAGCATAGTAGGAAAATTATCTTGCTGTTTTTAAAGTCACTGCAATTCATGCTATGTTTGAAATTACCAGAATAACAGTTACTGCAGATCATAACTGCCCTAGCATCTGGGATCTCATATCCCTGGCTAAATTATTACAGGTTGAGTTACCTCACAGGCAGCTTTTTGTCTTTCAACAGAGATCAGTAACTCACTTATTTAGGGATACTGTGTCTAGAAAAAGTTATCTTAGGTTTCTTAAACATATTGCATTCATCTAGATGAACACTTCCTTAAGAGTTGTACAAAATTTCCAGGAGACAAGAAAGTAAGGTATGATTTATGAAAGAATACCTGCTTGCCAGCCTGAAGTACTGGATACAACTCTCTGGTTTGTATTTTCTCAAGGATATCTGTGGCATCGCTCCAGCTGATAAACAACTCCCTCTGTATTGTCAGCAATTTGTGAGCACAGCAGTCATTGCATCTTTGATGTGACTGAAGCAGCAGGGCCTGTCATCTCTAGGAATTTTTTAGCCTATCTGTTCTGGTTTGGTATTTGTTCTTCAAAAATGCTGATTACCTACAGCATGAGGTGCAGGGAAAACATCTTTGAATCTATACAGAAATCCCATTCATGGCCTGAAATTTGAGGAAAGCAGACCACTTGAGACTTGAGAATCCAAAGAAAGATATTACAACTTAGTTTCAGAAAGAATCTGAATGAGAATAAGCATAAAATAGGCCATAATATTCTTAATTCAACTAGGCAGTAAGAAATAAATGGTCCTATTTAACAGGCAGATAATATAATAAATAAAAATAATTTAAAAATATTATGAATCCAAAATAGGGGGAAATATTTAAACCATTTGCTGTGTTCTCTGTTTTAGTTTAAGATTAAGATTTTTATTTAAACTAACTTTAAAATATTTACTGGTTTACTTTTATTTTACTTCTCACTTTCTACCAAGATTTTTTTTAGCTTGCTATATTTTTTAGGGCTTCTCTTCGAACTTAATGGTAACTGGGGTTGGAGTGGATGTGGGAGGCGATTTAAATCCATCGGATCTTGAATTCAGGGACTTTCTGAGCCTTTGGGACTTTTTTTAAGCCTTGACTAGACAGAGGCACTTTGAGAAACTATTTCTTGAAGAAAAAGTCAGAAATCTATTTTCATAGGGTTTTTTATTGTTGTTGTTTGTTCTATTGCATTTTTTTTAATTATCATTTTACTTTTTAATTTTTTTTTTTAATTCCTCCCTTCTGCTGCAGCAATCCTACTTGGGGGGCTCAAAACTCTTTGTCATAGTGAATAATATTTAGAGCAGTTGTTTTTCATTTTTTTTAACAGCAACCATTTTCTGATGACAATGCAGTCTCTTTTAACGACACGGCTCTTCCATCTCACTATGATCACCAGATTCAGAATACATTGGTGTTGAGGGAAGGCAGATGGCTGCAGTTCCCACGAGCTCTCTGAGGCACATTTTCATATGCAACACGTACATCTGTGTGGTATATATTCTCACTGATTGCCATGTATTCAAGCTGATAATTTGAGAGGAAAGTCCACTCTCTTAGTGTGTCCATGGCTGATACATTATGGGTATGATCAGGCACTCACAATTCTTGTTTACTAAAAAGGTATTATTACACTTATGCTTTGCTGTAGCAACTCAGTCTTAAATTGTAAGGGGGTTTTGAGGACTTGTTTCTTTCTTTTTGTTTTTGTTTTGTTGTTATGGTTGGGCTTGTGTTTTTTTAAAACCAATTTAATAGGTCTTTTTGCCTAAGGTTGTGGCTTAGTCCATTTTGTATTTGTATTTTTCTTCATAGGTTCTGTGTCTTTGACCTTGGAGTTCTCCCCAAGTCCATTAACTAATTTGAACATCTCCAAAACAGACTTAAAAAAATAAATGCTGTGAGCAAGCATTGTCTCTTTCTGTTTATTGAGTATTGCTCAATTAAAGTAAACTTTGTGCTGAATTTAATGCTTGTTCTTGCATAATCTTTTCATAAACGTTTGCAAACTCCCAGTACTCAAAGCTAATAACAATAATGGGTGTACAGAGCAGCAACTCTCCCTGACAGCTTCACATGTTTGCAAATGCTTCAAGTGCGCTGGCTTTCTGCTTTTGCTAGCTTCTTCACAAAACATTTGTAATAGAGGAACCAGAGCTCCCAGCGGGTCCAGCTCTGCCATCCCTGCTGCTCTTTGGTGCCTGAGGTGCTCGGGAAGCAGCTGTGCTGACTAAAGGGAATACCAAGGCAGCAAGGGATGTGGAGTCCAGGGAAGGTAGCCCACCTATAGCCCTGATGATGCTAGGGATGTCTCTGTGTGCAGGTTACCTGTATCCTGAGGCGTCACTTTGTTCTCCAGCCTTCATTCAACTTTCTAGAAGAAGGTATGCTTCAAAAATAGCTTTCTGTGAGAATAACTGTGACGTAACTCCCTGAGTGCAGCTGTGCTCTTAATTCTGTGTGTTGTATCAAGACCTGGTCCTGAAAGCTGATGTTGGCCCTGTTTCAACATGGCCTGCTTTTGTTTTTTTGCAGAGGCTGTGGTGTGGCAGCCTCCCCCCTATAAACAATGTGAAACCCTGTCCTGAATTCAATGGAGTCCTCTGCCCCACACTTTGAGACCCTGAGATCAATCACCACTTCTAAATTCAGGGGCAATGCTTCCCAGCAGAGAGGAAGTCAGGCAAAACCACCAGAAGTCCTGAATGGATGAACAGGGAGCTACTGGATTAATTCAAAGACAAAAAGGAAGCCTACAGAGGATGGAACCAAAGGTAGTCTGTGAGATGTACAGTTAGATTGTCCAAGCAGTCAGCAATCAGTTTAAGAAAGCTGAAGCCATGATAGGATTCAATGCGGGCAGGGACATAAGAGCAAAAAAAGCTTCTGTAGTTATGCTTGTGATAAAAGGAAGATTAGGAAAAATGTGGGGCCTCTCTGGGAGGAAGCAGGAGGCCTGGTGACCTGAGCTATGAAGAAGGTTGAGGTAGTCGATAACTTTTTTTGCCTCAGCCTTCACTAGGAGTTGTTCCAGTCACACCACCCACATCACAGAAGACAAAGGAAGGGACTGGGGAAATGAAGAATTGCCAGCTGTAGAAGGAGATCAGACTGGAGGCCATCCAAGGAACTCGAAGGTGTACCACCTCATGGGACCTGATGAGATGCATGTATGGGTCCTGAGGGAACTGGCAGATAAAGTGGCTAAGTCACTATCTATGGCTAAATCACTATATATCATATTTGAGAGGTTGTGGCAGTCTGGTGAAGTTGTCACTATCTGGAAAAAGGGGAAACATAACCTCCACTCTAAAAAAGGAAGACCTGGAGAACTACAGGGCAGCCAGTCTCACCTTGGTACTCCTGGAAAGAACATGGAGCAGATCCTTCAGGCAACTGTGTTAAGGGACATGGAAAATAAGGAGGTAGCTGATGACAGCCAATAGGGAGGACTTCAGTAACAGTCCAACTTCGGGACTTCCAACATAAGAAGAACGTGGATGTGCTGGAGAGAGTCATGAGGAGAATCCTAAAGATGATCAGAGGGATGAAGACAGGATGAAGACAGTTCAAGTTTTTCAGCCTAGAGAAGAAATGGGTTCAGGGACACTGTATAGCAGCCTTCTAGTACCTATAGGGGCCTGCAAGAAAACAGGAGAGAGACTTTTTACGAGGGCATGCAATGATGGAAGAAAGGATAATGGCTTTAAACTGAAAGAGGGTAAATTTGGATTGGATGTAAGAAAGAAATTCTTTACTTTGAGGGTGATGAGACACTGAAACAGTTTGCCCAGGGAAGCTGTGGATGTCCCACCTTGAGAAGTTATCAAGGCCAGGTTGGATGGGGCTTTCAGTGGAAGGTGTTCCTGCCCATGGCACAGGGGTTGAAACTAGGTGATCTTTAAGGACTCTTCCAACACAAATCATTCTATAATCAAGTTGGTTTTTTAGTTTTTAGTCTTAGTTCTTAGTCCTCAATAGGGAGAAAACCACTCCTAAGGGAAAAGAATTACAGTACTGTAATTACATTACTGTAAATTACAGTCCTGGTCTGGGACTGTTTCAATGATAGAGTTAACAAGTATTCAGGAACTCAGCGATTTCTCTTCTAAGAATTGCACTAGGATTCCATACACCCCTTGAAAAGACCAAATTCACTTCTGAAAAGGTCTCACTATAAACCTGTTCATCATAAGAGAAGTAATTTGAAAATCCAGAGGAAAATAATGTTGTATTTTTCAGGATAATTCTGATAATTAATAATTTAGGATATATAAAATAAATTTATAATGGGTAAATATATTTGGGAGTCAGAAGGTAGAAAGTATATTGTTTTAGCAGAGGAATAGTACAAGATAAAAAAAATTTATGTCACTTTTGCTAAACGAAAATCTAAAAAGTATCAATCTAAATGTACAGTTGTCTACCAGTAGCCGTTCCACGTGCACAGATATGGATTTTTCTTCTCTATTAATACACTTTGTGCATGTTAAGGGTTCTACAAATCCTATACAAAGCATGACCTTTGATGAGGCTCAGTAAACCTCATATGGGAACACGCGTTTTGTACTGATCCCATACATGATGTAGTTTTACCCAGCAGAAAAAATCAGCTACAAATGTGATAAAATTTTAAGACAGGAAAACACATCACCAAGGAGCAAAATCATTCAATATATTGTCTAGGTTAGAGAGCAAAATTTATTCCTTAGTGTTTTCATTTTGTAAATGTGACTCACAAAACTTGGAAAAGCTCAAAATACAAATAACTACAAAACCTGAAAACTATTACATTAGAGTTACTCTCTGAATTTCACTTTAAATGGTCTGTGTTCCTATAGTAGGCTACCATATAGTCAGAGACTGTAGGATTAGAGTCTCTAGAAAAAGATGGTGGCTTCTACCTTTCGGTAAAATTAGATAGCTGATCAGTGATGCAGGGAGTTAATGACAACAGTGTAACTCCTTCAATAGCAGAATTTGCTTCTAGGTAAGCAGATTTCCTATCTTCAAGCTCAAAAAGAACGATGTAGAGCTAGAAAAATATGTAGCTAGTTGACTAATAAAAAACATTAGAACTGCTTTTGGTGGCTGTCAGAACATCATCCTCATCCTCACATTGCTATACATCAGTTTAGCTGTTCTTAAATGTAACTTAAAATTACTATCTGAGAAGATTTTGATTCACAGGATACCTTAAAGCTCAGAAGGTATAGTAAGTTCTTGGTTATTTCAGTGGAAATTAGTTTTTCTGAGCTGGGAGTGCATTCAGTCTAGCAGCGGATCTTTGAAAGTACAGCCTATGAAGACCAACATTTCTGTCACTGTGTCCCTGTTCCTTCTGTCTGCAAAGCTCTGTAATAAAGAGGTCACCATCCTAATTCATTGTCCTGGTGCAGACCAAAGTGATGGCAGAAGACATAACTGCTACATCAAAGGCAGGCACACTCTGCCCATGTCAATGTACTCACTGAACCGAGCACTGCTCATGTTCAGTCCTTCTGCACTACTTTCATTTTTTTTGAAAACAACATATTGATTTTATTTTCTTCCAAGAAAAATTTCTGAGCACAGTAAAATGGTTACCAGAGAACAAAATGATGACTTTTATACTTGCTGAATGGCTCTTTTTGCTCTTGGAAAAATAGTAGTATCCAAAAGTTGTCAAAAGTTGGCATACTTAAATCTGCATTTGTACAGATTAGAGCATTTTTAAACTGTTACAGTATTTTAATGTATTTATAGGCTCTCTTTTTAAAATGAGCTTTCTCTAATGTGTGTCATGTATCTAAGCTTTAAAAAAATTACACATTTTAGTATTAATCAGAATCGCCTGTGTATAAACTGGAGAAATGCATCCCCTACAAAGAGGAGGGTAACTTACTTAATATTTTTTCTCCCAAGATGTAGATGAATGGAAAAAATGCAGTCAGAGTGATCTAACAATAGGTGATTTCTTACAGGGCTTATTTTCTTGAGCATCAGCCAGTGAAATGTACTGAGTACTTTGTAAAGAAGCCATTTATTTTGAGCCAACGTAGGGGGTGAACCCATATTGCTTGACACCACAACATTGAGTTACAACTGATTTGGAATTTTCACTGTTTACAGACAAGTTACAGTGTGAATTTTCACTGTGTGAAATTAATCACATTGAATGTTAAAAAAATAAAAGATTAATTTATGTAGTGTTGTATCATTTCTTGTGGTAGTTGTTAAAAATAGATAACCAGAGGCTAATAGATGTTAATGGTCCGCTTCACTATTAAAAAAAAAATCAATGTTTCTTGGATACACAAAATATTATTGCATTTTGCTTATAAGTGTTGGATATGAAAATATCCAAACAAGTAAGTCTGCATTCACAAATCATCTTTGTTTTACTAGCTTTTAAAATTTAATGCCAAATTTGAAAAATATTTTTTGTGCAAAATAACTTTGCACTTCAAGATAGGAGAAAACTAGGCATGTTACTACTTGCCTTCCAATAAGAGAAACAGATGATCAGTTTTTACTTCTTTCTTAAAATATTATTTTACATGTATTTGTGTATTTTTAAGGGCCATATTATCTAGTTACCTTTCCACAGCTATTATATATTACTTTTAAACTTGTTGGAGAGTAGTTAGATTTTCAAATGCAAGTAATTAAAATTGTAAGCTATTGAGTTATTGACGAATACTGAGCTATTAATCAAGCTAAAAAATTCTACAATCAGAGTTCAGTGCTCTGAAGCACTGTAAAATAATAGTATTTGTGTTCAGTGATGCAAGTAGCCACAATTAAGCAGTTCACTTGACAAATGAGATAGTTCACTTTATTTTGCACTTAATTGAATTGTACATGTTTGGTCACCATTGTCTCCTTCCCTTTAGTTTTGGTTTCAAGCCATTTAAACATACACATTTATTAAAGAGAGAGTAATTAAGTTGAGTTGGCCATTGGCTCTGGAAATGCAGACATCAAGAGTTAAAATGTTGTGCAGGGTAAAAATCATTATTATCCCTCTAGAAAAAAAATCTTAATTTTTTTAAGAACAAGTTGGATAAGCATTTAGGACTCTGTCACTAATTTAAAACAAATGTGAAATGGAAAAAGCCCCTCTGGGATGTTGATATTAAATTGGTATTACCAAGCAGAAATATATAGACATTGTTTCTTCACATTTTATTTTAGTTAGCATTTCAGCAGACCTGTCTCACATTACTGTCTTGTATCCTTTTCCTTCTGCGTCTGCAGTCTGCGTGTTATGATTCTCAGTTTGTAACATATCACACAGTTTTATTTGTTTGTTATGATTGCTTTTAACAAACTGTGGCATTGAAAACCCAAGTTCTCTGTTTCCTTCCAAGATCCCCAAAAAAAGGCGTTTTTAGTCTTGATGGGAGAAACATGTTAATAAAATGCAAATATTTTTAATAGAAGTAGGAAAACAGGAAGATAATTGTAACATGGAGTTTTCTTAAATTACTCTTACTGAAATACATGATCTCAAAAAACCTAGATTCCTCCAAAGCAATACAAAGAATTTAATTGCAAACAGCTACAGAATACAGGTAGAACATAGGCATAGCAACCACATATTTGTAGGTAAGACTATAGCTGGCACCAACAGACCCTTAGATCCAAAGTGTGAGGATTTTTTTTTATGACTGAGGAGTACCATGCTGAGTTTGAAAGAAATATGATGTGTAGTGCAGGGTCAGTAGTTTGCTGAATTATGTTTTGTGGGGCATGGTGCCCATAGACTCTCAGTTAATTCCTGCACAAGAATTTTACATTTGTGGAAGAGGTCATGAAGTTTTGGGTATGTTTCTCCCCAGAAAGACCCAGAGAAGTGCACCTGCAGTTCTCTTTGAAAGTTACTGGGAAGATCAGCTGTTCCCTTCCATATGGTTTTCTGCGCATGTCAACAAAAGGCATTGATGGCATGCTGTTTCTTTTTCCCACTGCAGGCCCTACCAGTGTGGTCACTGCTCCCAGTCTTTCTCCCAACCTTCAGAGCTGAGGAACCACGTAGTTACGCACTCCAGCGACAGGCCTTTCAAGTGTGGCTACTGCGGTCGTGCCTTTGCTGGTGCCACAACACTCAACAATCACATCCGGACACACACTGGGGAAAAGCCCTTCAAGTAAGTACTTGAAGCCAGCAGCCTTTGCCAGCTGAGATTAGAGAGGAAAATGCATTGCTGCTGTTCAGTAGCATCTCGAGCACTCGGCAGAGGTTTCCTTGAAAGTCAAGACTACCAGATAAAACAGTGGTGAAGCTAAAATCAGAACTAAAAAAGGTCTGGTTTTGGGTTCCTTGACAGCCCGGAACAATTTTGCTTTCTCTGATGAGATCTTGATTGTTTTAATTAAGGGGAAAACTGCTGCCAGAGAACCATAGCTGAAAATACTATCAAGACTGGGACAGGTCATGCTGTAAGAACATTAATACGATTCTTAGATGTCTATAGGCTGAGGTAGATGAAACTTCAAGTGAAAGCTAATTTGACTCTGGTTAAACATGGAGGAGAAATATGCATCTTGTTTTAGTCTCAGAGTCACTGTATAGAAAATGCAACTCTGACTTGAGACATAAGTTTTGTGAGATCATAATAATAAATTGATAGTGTTCAGCTTTCCAAGATATATATATAAAAAAACAGTCACCTGGTCAAGAAGGTTTTTAATTAAACAGACTTTGCCTATTTCTGCAGTTTATGCTTACTGAAATTTAAGCTAAGCACACACACGAGTCTCAGAAATTTTCCCTCTGTGCTCACCTCCATCTACAGCACAGCTGATCCAGTTTTATTTTACCTTGTTGTGCAAGACTCTGCCTACCTAACATGAAGTATTCTCCAAGACATAAGAAATAGTTCCCATATTTGTGTCTTTTTCTTTGCTGAACTGACAGCCCCAGATTGTACCTGGAACAACCCCACTTAGGAAGAAAAATAATATATTGATATCGACATATAATGTATTGATATCACTTCTTCGGGAACTTGACTGAATGTTCCTAGGAAGAATGGAAATAAGTGTAGAAGGTGTACATCTCTCCCAGTTCTCCAACTGCTGTTTGTTCTCTGTTTACTTTTCTCCTTTTGTCTTTCTTTTCTACTTTTGCCATACTGTGGTTTCTGCCTGGTTAATGTAAGAGAGCTCAGTTATGGGGCCTGTCAGAACTGCTCATAACAATCCCGACAGAGATACCGGACACGCTTTGCCTCTATATGTGGTTGGAAGGAAGCATGGCCTCCATCCACGTCTTTGCTGGGAGCAAGGGGACAGAGCTGGAACAAAAGGCTGCATAACCAGTACAGAAGAAGTTGCATAGCAGAAATCATGGCCAGGATAGTGTTGTAGGAGGCAAAACATGGAAACTCAGAACATCTAAATATTGACTTCTCTTGAGCCTGTATGTTGAATGCTCAGAGCCCATAGAAAGTGAACCAAAAACAGTGTGAGCAATCAGATTGATTTTATCTAGTTGCTGTGTAAATAGATTTTAGTAATTAATGGAAGAGGTTTCTGGGTAGAATGGAAAATAGATTTCGTTTAATGTTAATGTGTTACTTATGTGTAACCTTGTTGACTCCACTTAATTTTTTTCCTTAACATCCTGTTTTTGTCATGTTTCCAATAGACCTGCTATTTTGCCCCATTTAGAGTCATTATTTTTCCCCTTTGGTTTTGCAATTTTTTTTCCCCTTTTCCAAAATGGTCTTGATTACAGCATAATTTCATCTCTGAAAGGGCTTAATGTATGTACTACAATTAACCAGTTGCTGGGATTTGTTTGGGTATTTTTTTTGTTTTGCCCTGCTTATGTGGAAGTATTTAAGTATTCCAGGATGGGTCTACCTATTTTTAAAGTTGCAGGGCAAAAGAACAAGAAATGTGTATGCTCTGTACTGCTTCTTTATGATATATGGCATAATTTCAATCGTGGAAGATGTTTATTTAGTTTCTTCCTTAAGCTCAACAAACTGTAGTACCAGTTTCTCTCTGTAAGACTTGTTGAAGTATTCACAGTAAACTGACTAGTAATTTCACATGAAGCTAAAACTGGAGCTGTAGATCTTCCCATCACTACTAGTCAGATAAGAGGGCACATGTGCCTTGATCCTGCAAGCTGTTTAAAAGGGCAGATTTGCCTCCCACGCAGAACTACTTGCATTTGAGAGAGGAGGGGCAGAAAACTTATCCAGAAACTGATCTACACTCTCTGCTGGAAGGAAAAGAGAGAGCTGCAGCTCATCTCGATGTCTTATCACCATTCAGATTCTCTTCTAAAAAAGGGTGTCATGAGACCAGGGAGTAAGAAAACTTAGAAAAAAAGTCCTCAACAAATTCTACTAAACAAGAACTGTAAATTGGACTAACAAGATTTCTGTCTCTTGATTGTGCAATTTAGTTTTTAAGTGTTTACTTACAATGGAATTTAGAGTGTACAGTTACCAAAAAAAGTGCAAGATGGAAAAATTCATTGAGATATGGTTTCTGTATCTCAAAAAAGTCTGTATTTGTGATGATGCACACACTTCTACTGACTAATAATTTTACTATTAGAAAGAATGACCATGCATGGATAGTTATAAATTACTTAAATTCTAGCTGATATTTTAAAAATAACAGGCATAATTTTGAAGTTGTTACTAAATTCAGTTTAAAATTTTCTGTTGCTGTGAATGCAATCTCATGACTTCTAATTAAGTAAGGCAGTTATTTTGTAAGACAAATTACAGTGAGTGTGGACTAAGTTGATAATCTTAAACATTGAGTGTGTTTGTATGCATATTATTTTCAGAAGTTGGTTTAAAAAATTGTGAACATAGGGTAATAGCATTTAAAAATATTTCAAAGTAGTTGTGGTGTAAGAGGAAGTTTGTGATTGGTTAAAAAGCCTTTTCTCTGAGAAGGTGTTTTTTTTGTAGGTCCTAGGTAACTTTGGATGTATGGTGGAAGACTTTTCTATTTGCTTTTCATTAAGATAACAATGCTAAGTGAGGTTATCTGTAGTCAGAGCTTTAGCTGCATTGCCTGGACTGCAGGTCCAGTTAGAAGGGATTTCTTTTCATGTCATCACAAGCTATCAAGCCAGCGTCAGCACTGTAAAGTTTTTGTGTATTCTTATCTTACTGAAGTCTCCACTATGGCTGCTAGTCTGGGAACAAAGCTCTTAAGTAAATTAAAAGGTAGGAGAAAAAGGAAAATTATTTGTCACCTCCCTTTTCTTAAGTTCTTCTCAACACTTCCAACTTCCATTTCAGTAAAATTAAAAAATAGTTAAGGGACTTGCCTGCAGAATAAGGGTTATGCAAAGATCTAATATGCCAGATTCAAACCAAAATAATTAGAGGAAAGATTCTTTCAGCTTGCGATAGCTCAGGTGTTTTTCATTTATTCTTACTGAAATATAAAACTGGGGAGCATTCATTTCAGGTTGAATATAGCACCTGCAGTGACATCTCAGCTTTGCAAAATTTTTATGTGGTTTTGGTTTTTTTTTAACTCCTTCAAATGAATTTAAAATGTAGTGTTAAATGTTCTTTTTTATTTAAATCTTAAAGTATTTATTTTGGGAGAATGGAATGAAGATTTTTCCCCCTAAAATAGACCCTAAGCATTTTCTTCCTCCAAAGGAAGACTTTCACAGATGTTAACACAAACATGCAAATTAAACCAATCCTGTCTATAATTCTCAAAGCACTGTGAAGCAAACAAGCAGACCAGTGATAATGGGGGCTATAAACAAAATCAGAAAACACAGTAATATAGAAATATTCAAAACCCATTGATGTTCTTTGTGAATTTAAGAACAGTTCTGTTTACCACCTCCACCCAAGCACATCATATAGGGAAACCTTGTGGTGTACTGAAGTCCTGAGTTTGGAGGTTGAATGCTGTATTATATTGGTCTTTACAATTACAGTGAAGGTACACACACATTGTAAAAGAAGGATGTCGTTTTCAATTGATGGTATCTAATTGTTTGAGGACTCTGGAATTGCTTCGTTGGATCTACACTGTGTCTGGGGCTGTTTAATTACTCTCAAATGCCATCAAATGGCCCTAAGTGGAAATTAAGTTGTATCTCAGTTAATAGGTATCATTATTGGCAATACATGTATCTGCACTTGAGGCTTAACCAAAATTTGATATGTCTAGTAGTCAGGCTTGGGCTCAGCCACATGGTTACTTTGTCGGTGGTCATATGAGAGAGGGACTCTTTTTCCTTTCTGACACTTTTGACTATTTTGACTACTATTCAACTTTCCAACATATGTATGGCTTATAGTACAGAAATATGCACACAAAAACCTATGCGCACACATGCTCATTGATCTCATAGGCTTAGGGCAGTTGTTATTCTGCTATGATGGGCTGTGAAAGAATGGTTCGTGGAGGGAGACAGTACATCATAATTCAAGAGAAAAATATTCCTGCTCTTCCTCCCATTCCTACCTACTGTGAGATAGTAATGCAGACTGCTATGACACTATTATCTTCACCTTTTCTATCAGTTTGTATCCAGCAACAACTTCTGTGGACCATGTTGAAAAGAGGCGTCAGGAGCCTAACACAGATCTCTATCCATAAGCCAGGTACTTATATATCCAAAACTATAGTCCTGGAAACACCACCCACATCATTTGGAAGTCCCTAGACAATCCTTGGCACCTTGGGTACTAAAGGAACATCTAAAGGTTACCCAGGTACAAGAAAAAGACAGGGAAATTAGGCGCCTTTCCAAAGGCTTTATCCTGACTGGTGTCCAAGGGCTGTGTAAGCACAGACAGCAAAGTCTGACCCTCATCAACATTTGGCACTCTCATCCCTCCTATTGAAATGGTAGGTGCTTGCAGCAAGAGTTTTATTTTTTTCTGTTCTCTCTTTATCATCCCTCTTTCCTTGGCCTTTACGCTAGTGTATATGTAGAACAGCCTGCACCTGGGAAGCTGGAGCACTCATATGGCAGAAGAATCTTGTTGGTAAAGAAATACTGTAATCCTTGCTCTGAGCTTTCAAGAACTTTGCAAGGTGGTGAGTGAATGCCGTGCCCAGCTCTAGCCTCCCAGGTAAGCTTCAGAAAGGGTAAGGAGGCCTTCGTGTCACCGCTTTGTGACCAATGGTTTTAATGAGTAACTTTGTCTTTTGATCAACCTATAGTCTTTATCTCAATGACTGATGGTGCCTGGGCAACCTGATGCCTTGTATTTAATTTATTTTGCGAGGCTCTTACAGTAAGGTGTTGCCACACGTGATTTTGAAGGTTATTTTGCAACTGTATCACCTACAGCTTGGTTAGGCGAGGATTTGAGCCTCCTATTAGTCAGCAAGCAAAGTACTTGCCTTTGTAGACATCAAAATAACAAAACTATCAAGTTCAAGTAAATGGTAATATCTCATACAGACTAAGTTAACCCCCCAGCCTTAAAATTGATTCTAATGCCTCTGTGATAGATATATATGTATGTATATAAAAATAATACAATAATTTGCAAGTTTGTCAGGCAATGAAATGTAGTGTATTTTGACACACTCATCCAGTAACTAATCAGTTTTCTAATAAACAATCAGCAGTACACTAATGTGTCATCAGCACTTCAGGAGCTCTGGAGAGTGGATGATCTGCACATAGACGTTAATGAATACCCAAAAAATCATTAGGTAATCAATACTTCTGACTTATTTTCATTGAGCTGATAGGTCTGATACATTAAAGCTGACATTTTACATTTGTCAAGATCACAGTGCAGTTTTTAACAGTGGAACAGGATGCTAAAAATATTCCACAAAAGACAATCAAAGAAACACAGCTTAAAATTTTTGACATTTTAGATTGGGACAGTAACCTTAATGAATGACTCTGTAATGTCTGTGCTAAATATTCCTGAAGAAGAATTTTATTACTAAAAATTACTAACATGAAGAACACCCACAATTATACATATGTGTAAATATCTTTCTTTCTTTTTATTATAAGGAGCTAGATCAGTCACAGTTCACAGTTCACTTTCTATCATTCACATCAGGAAAGAGAGAAAGATGAATATGAATTAGATTCCTTTGTTTTCCTCACTTGTCCTTTGAAGGTGAAGAAGTCATCATTGTGATACTTTAATGATAATCTTCTTTGAAGATAAAACATCACACAATACCATTAAATCAAAGATGGCTTTTGGAGAAAACACGATAAAGAAGAATATGCTGCATCCATATTTGTGACTCATCGAATACCCCTCTCCAGTGTTCAGAATGAAAAACAAAAGGGCAGTATTTGGGAGATTAAATACAGTATATTATATAGTATAAATTCAATTACTTTGTTAATTTATTCACACATTATTTTTTTTGCAGATTTTGGTTCTCTAAGACAGGACAGCGTAGAAAGATAAGTGAACATAAAAGACATGTGATTCAAACACTTGTGACTGTTACGAGTTCTTGCTCAATCCACAGATTTCTCAAATAGTGAGGATGTTGTCAGATAATTAAGTAACCACTAACTCTGTATGCCTATTTAAAATGAACCCCACTAACATAGTCGGATCAGATAAACAAAGAGTTTTCTCTTGTTCTAGAACTGAATGATTATTGCTTTGTGATTTCTTATCCTCCAATAGGCAATTGTGGTTTTTAAATTAGCAGAAGGTGAAATTCTATTTGTCATCAATTTCTCTTAGAGGTTACAGAGCAGAAAACTGCAGACAAGCTGCTTCTTTGATGGCTCACTCCTAAAAATCTCTTTTTGTTCTTTATCTATTTGAACTGACAGTGATCAGAGCTACAGCAGGACAGGCCTCTCTGGAGAAATCACCTTCCCCCTGTCTATTGACAGATTCCTCTGTTCTGAACCAGACAGGCCTTGTCCCATCATAGGCATCAAGGCCTTGGAAGTAGCCACCAATTAAACCTCTTGAGCCAGTAAAATCTGAAACCACTTTTGAGTGTCTGTTCTGATTAGGCAGGATGTAACAAAGCCCATCACCCACCTCCCAGAGCAGTTCCCTGGTCTCAATTTTCTCTCTTGCCTTCACCAGGTGCGAGAGGTGTGAGAGGAGCTTCACACAAGCTACCCAGCTGAGTCGACACCAGAGGATGCCCAATGAGTGCAAGCCAATAACAGAGAGCACAGAATCAATTGAAGTGGATTAACTGATTGACTGGTTGGAATTAAACTGCAAGGAAAGTCATGATTAAATGTCACGGACACTTAAGCAAAACCAAAGATTTCCTCTGAGCAACTTTCAATCAGTCCCAGAAAACCAAAAGCAGTAATAAAATAAGTAAGATGTTAAGAGATATTGATCCTGGCATGGAAGTGAGACCAGGAAAGAGATTATTTATTTATGACTAGGGATGAGTCTTATTTCAATTGACAAGTTACTTGGGGCTGTTAACATTTCAAGTCCCTCCATGTATTGCTTTAATTCTAAAAGCCTTTATAATTGTTATTTAATGCCAAAGTGAGGAATCTCAAGGGTTACTCTGCTCATAGTTATGACCGAGAATGCACATGGACTTGTTTATTGTTGCACCTTTTTTTGTAGCATGACTCAAAGGACCCAGATGTAATCTGTACATTTGGCTGGGCTGGGCTAAGTTGATCCTGACATGGTTGTAATAGAAATTGCTGTGTGGGATGGGAAGTGATCAAGAGCTATACCTGGGTCAGTGTCAACCACCTCAGACCAAAGAGGGGCATTTCATTTCCATATCTCATGCCTCACATTCTATGCACTTTTTCATGCAAGTAGTTTGCATTGGCATTGGCATAGATATTCTGGGGGGATAAAAAAAAAAGAAAAAAAAAGAAAATAAAAAAGGAAAAAAACCAAGGAATGTTGTATATCTGCAAATATACATTATATAAAGAAACAGGTAGGAAAACTATGTTAAACTTTTGTTAAATTTCAAATTCAGCCTAATCACTATGAAAGACAGAGATGGTAGAAAGTATTTTAAACATTTAAGATTCCAGTCTATGTGTAAATCACGTTATGAGGAGCAAAAAACCAAGAAGATATTTTTTTGTTTGGGTGACTGATTTCTAGGAAATCTGATTAGAAATCCAAGCTGTAGTCCATTGATATTTTTATTCTGTTGGTTTGAATCAAATTGGAAATGCTCCTGTACTAGATGAAGCTTTAAATACAGTTGGGCTGAGTTTCAAAACAAAAGCTAAATCTGAACTCAGATACTATGTAAATTTCTTGGAAGCTTCATAGTATTCACTTCATGGAAATTTGCCTGGTACAGTGAATGAAATAAAGCCAAAATACTCTCAACATCAATGTAAAAAGCTCAGATGTCATTACATTGGTTTGATCTAACAATTTCCATATTGTCTGTTTTTCGTGCTTTTATCCATGATGTGTTTCAGATTTCATAATTTTGTCTAATGAAAGTATGTTTTTCACTTCTAGAGACGAGCAGCGAGCAGTTTGTTTATATATTGATTGTCTCAATGCTAGAGCTGTAGATTGACAAAAATGTAAAAAAAAAAAAAAGAGAAAAACACAAAAACACACA
>VZRE01002399.1:59144-80014 GCA_013396775.1 Cephalopterus ornatus | reverse complement strand
AGAAAATAAAAGAAAAAAACCACCACCACCAAGAAGAAAAAACTAAACAGTTCTGAGGTCATGCTATATCATAAGGTAAAACTGCAAAATAAATTTGTGGAGATTATGGGGATTAAAACAGAATAATTCAGTTTTGCACCAAAACTGAAGTGCTGACTGGCTCATAAGGGCTCAGTTGATTATATTAAATATTTTAAATACATTTATGGGGATGATTTTAAACATGTAGAGAATTAAGTATCCAGTTCTGTAAAGGGCTAGACAGAATCAGCTTCAAATTTAATACCAGGTTCAGGCCATTTATGAATTCTGCAAAGAGCTCAAGAAGAAAAAGAGCCTACAGGAAAACTCAAATGCATTTAGAAGAAGTTTAAAAGCTAAGGCATCCTGACTGCATGAAGTTCATTTATTACATTGGAAAAACTGCACAGCAGAATCTGGAGTTTGCAAAGCTTTGCAGGGAATTACTTTGGGATTATTTGTGGTTGGCTATGAAAAATTTAAAAAACACTGTGGGGGAAAAAAAAAGATTTTTTTATCATTGTTCTAGAAAGTACCAGATTATTTCATAAATAAGCTTCCTCCCTGTGAGTTTGCAGCTCTGTTTCTCAGTGCAGAGATATGGGGAGTAAGCGATTCTGTCATCACTTGTCTGATTTTATCCTCAAAACTATGAGACACTCTTAGCTACTACATAAATGTATTTGTTTGTTTGCTTGTTTGTAGGCTCAAAGAAGCATGGGAAGCTGGGTAGGAAGACTTGTAACTTAAAGGTGTCTATCTGAACACTGTTTTGTTCCTAGCAAGGCTAATGAAACAGAAGAAACCAAAATCGGATCCTAAACCTTTCAGATCCTCATGCCTTGTAGTTCACATCTTCCCTTATTTAAGTGACTTAATCTAAAGCAACATTCTGGTGGGGCCCCAACTTTTAGTTAACGTTTGAACAGTAGCTGTAGATCATTTCTGCAAGCAAATAGTTTAAAATGAAAAAAAGAGAGCAGGAATTAATAAATAGAGTAAGACCGAAAATGTCATGCTCTGAAAAGCAGCTATGTTAGATCAGTGACTTGTGCTGTCGCATTATCTAACTGTGCCCTTGTGTTCAAGGAATTGGTTAGTGGCAGTGCAGAGCAATCTACCCGGTGCAGAAAGGGATTTGTAGTTAAATCCTGTAGTGCAAATAGTATGTAAGTACATGCTTACAGATACTGCAAGTTTCCTGCTGACTACAGATAGGCTTACTTGTATGTTTTTTATTTAAACATGTGTCTAAATATTTTCCTGAATGAGTGTGAAGATCAGTTATTTCAAGATTTTACTGGACTTTTTTTAAAAATGCACTAGAGTAGCATGTCTGCAGAACTTTTTTTGTCTTCCAAATAATTCTTTCTTGTGTAAGTCACTATGTTGTACCATGTGCCTAAGCACAATTTCAATTGTATTATTTTATACATGGCATTTTCACAACAGATTTGGCAGCATAGAAAAGCAACACAGTGAAACCCCAAGATTTCATAGTGGGATTATCTTGAGTACAATGTTTGGCATTTTGTTACAATATAGCAAATGTAAAACTAACATCCCAGGTTTGGACTAAAGGGAATCCAGTTCCTGCCTGCACTTCCCAAATGCTGAATGAGTTTCAGTTCATGTACTGACAGGACAAATGTACATTTAGTTCTATTATGCATACAGTATGTTTTTGCACACAGTAAACTGAAGCAGTAAGTGTAGTACAATTATTTTTAAATGTAGTGATTATGTGCCTGCCATTTCAGAATTTCTGAAGCACTTGGCATCTCCATTTTTTAGTCTGCTAAAAAAACCCAAGCTCTTGGTTTTGGGATTTTTTCTTTCATCCAACTCTGAACATGTTGGAAGTCATAAAAATTAAAAATTGTGCCTAGTTCTGATTTTTTTTTCAGTGTGGAATTAAATTTTATACATTCATAGAGTTACACCTTTCAGAAACACTTTAGGTCCTTTATAAATCTGCAGTTATAGCCCCTAAATATGATAGTTTTTAATTCAATTTGATTTTCTTCCCATGAAAGAAAACTGAGTTGGGAATAATGTAATAATTTCAGCATATTACATATTAGAAACTTACAAGCAGTGACGTGTATATCTTTTTCTTTGGGTAGCATCATCTTTCCTTTAAATTAACATTTATTTTTCTATGGTGCCATTGCATTATGTGATGCTCTCTTATAGCTGAAAAAATGATGTTATTTCAAACAAATAAATAGGTGAATGTCCAAAAGTAAATCCTCATTGCTTTTGAGTCATCAGTTGCTATGATCTTTTTAGAAATTACAATTAGAACACCATTCTGTTCCATCCAAGTCCTTAGTGTATATAAGATTCCAGAAAATAAAATATTCTGGGATTGCATGAAATTTTTTTTTCTCTAGATTTTGGAAGTTTCAACATCATCAAGCTAGTCTGAAAAATTACATAAATCCACCCTGAAAAATTACATAAATCCACCCTATAGATGTAGAGTATGTTGAAGGGGTCCTGTGTTGTAATAAAAGTACTAATAACACTGTAATTAGAAAGATAAACAAATGCTTGCATTTGTTAAACTTCAGAAAATTCATCTTTTTTACTGCAAAGGACCAACTAAGTCATGCATGTAGCTGTATTCTTGTGATATCAATTGTAAAGATTACATTGTGTTTAAATGAAAATAACAGGCACACACTTAAAAAGAAGATGAAGAAATGTAAATATATTTGTTTAATAAAACATTTCTATTACTGTACTCTAAGCCTTTGTCTTATGTTAATATTAGATATGGAATTTTGTGCATGCTGTGCATAAAACCAAATACATTTGGATGTCTATGCGATTAAGCCAGACTCAAAAAACCACTGTGCCTTGCTGTAGTTGTCATTAACAGTTTCCAAAAGGTGTTTGCAACTTGGAAGTTGCAAATTCTTTTGCAGCAAGAAAAGAGTGAGACCAAGTTAGTTTTCTTGTTCACTGGGTGTCACTACTTCTGTTGATGTAATGCTGATGGCACAGTGCAGTCATATGCTCAACAATGGTTTGGAAGTAATTTGTATAGGTTATAATGTAAATCACATCTTATTGTAACCAAATCTTTCTATTCTGTGTGCTCGAGTGTGGGATTTTTTTATGGTTGATGGCCTGAGTCTCGTTTAGTTACCCGAATCCTGATTAAAAAGGAGCACCATCTAGTGGACTAAGGCAGAATTTCAAAATTCCAGTTGGTGTGATCTCCAAGCTCATTCTTTAAAAGTCACTCTAAAACCAAAGCTAAAAGCAATAATCATGCTCCACTGCAAGGGACCTTCAGTGCCTTTTTTGATATTATTTCACTGCCATTGTGTGTGTCGAAGAGCAGTGATTAGTTCACTAAGTCTCCCCTTGTTCCACTTGAAAAAATATCACTTAAGTATGAGAAAAATATATCAGCTTCTATCATTTTTCATGCTATATGACCTTTAACATAGCACAAGAACCACCACGGTAGAATAATTGTGCAAAACTACTGTACTTGAGAAAATACTCAGGTGAATGGTCCAGCAGACTGCCCGCTGGTTTGAAAGTAGCAGGGATAGTCAATCATTCGAGCCAAGCTTCTATACACCCAAGGAAAGTTCTTTATAACAAGAAATTGTATTGAGTCATGCTGTATGAGATTATATCACCAAACCCACATAATCTGTCATGAGCTAATGAGACACAAATGTCTAAAGGGGGTGGTGGGTGGAGGAGTCCTTTGGCTGATGGCCCAATCTATGACGTAAAAGAGTCCTGGGGTCCACTGTTTTGAAACTCTTTGGGTACATGATTTAGAAGGGGTGAGGCTGAGGTCTGCTAATATTTTTCTTTTAACCCATTTACTGAACTTTTTTAGCTGGGCTGAGGACTAGGAGTGTGCTGCTTCTTTACTTTTGTCTCTGAATATATTTACCGAGATATGAGGAGATATCAATCCTGTATTAAAGTGTAAAAGACCAGCAGGACAAAATAGCATCAGTTTTATTGTTTGGTTGATGTTTTTTAGCCGAATAAAGTGGACACCTGCTCCCAAACAGATACACAAGAGATCAGCAGTGTCCAAGTCACTGCACACCTTATTTATGCAGCCTCCTTGGCATCATACAGAATCTGCCAGTTAAAACAAGTCCATTGACTTCTTAACACCCAAAAAAACCACAAAGCCAAGCTACACTTGAACCGATGACACACAGATGTTGAAGCTGTACTCTGACCTCCATGTACTTGATTCTTACAGCCTCAGACGTCTTTTGCTACTTGCTAAAGGACAGTCAGTAAAACAGTTTGACAGCAAACTGGGACAATATCATGTTCCATGGTTGCTGGGGATCTGATAGCCCTTTGGGCTAGACCAATATCACGTGATGTGCTTAACATACCCAGTTGTCTGGTGAAATCTGAATCACTTGCATAGGTGTAAAACAAACTAAGAAGACCACAGATATCCAAACACAGCCACAGGAGGTTTCCTATTCCTGTAAGAGAGGACATCAATAAACCAATGGTAGAGGAGACCTAGATAACCAAATATTATGGGAATTGGTCCAAGGACATGGGGAGTGAAGAGGAACATATAGTCTATCGCAAAAGGGATCCAAATCTTTGCACTCAATTCAGTATGTCTCATCTCTTAAGAAAGCATTGACAAACCTTAATTTTTTTTAAACTATTTTTATTACAGAAAACATAACATTAGAGACATCCCAGTCTTGAAAAGCCACATTAGTGAAGTCTATGTCATCCATTGCAGCCATAGCTGGATCACTCTATCTTTCTCCCCAGTGTTGTCTTCTCCACCAACAAAAGCAGATAAACATTACTAATACTTCTCCATGGTTTTAAACTTTCTCCAGTCTTTAGTCTTTTCCCCCCTCCCATCTTGTCATAATTTTCATACATCATACTTCTATTTTTCTCTTCCCCTCCAACATTATTGCATTCAATTATTCTCCTCGAGTTTTTCCAAACAAGTTTGCAAATGAAGGGACTTGTATTTGTTTATATTGGCACAACAATTCACAGAAATACATTTTTTTAATAATCTTAGTCTCAATAGAATGAGTCAAACTGTAACAGTCATGCAGAGTTTTCAACCTGGAATTTGTTGGTTTCTTTTTTTTTAGGGAGCCTAGAACATTCCAGCCTACAGCACACACACTACTAGTGATCAAATATTCTTCTGGAAGCCATTTGGCTTTTTTTTTTTTATTAGCCTTATACAGGAACAATTGTTTTCCGTATTTCCCATGGCATAAAAGCCAGTTAGATACAGACTAAACTAAAATTTTCATTAAAAAATACTTTCTAGCAAGTGAAAAAGAGCAAGACAAATGCATACACCGAGCCATAGCTGTAATGTCTGTATGTTTGTCTGAGTCCCTCTTCATTTTCTTGGTTTTGGATTTTTTTCCTTTAAAGCACAGAAAGCCAGTTTCCTCTGCTTATGCATGAAATCTTCAGGAATGGGGATAATATATTGCTGTTATACAGCACCATATTTCTGCTCAATGAAGTACTGCAGTAGTGTCTGATCGGTCAGTGATAAGAACACCATGTAACACCCATCTCAGTTTTTGAAATAGCTTATGTGATGAAGATGTATGTTCCTTGAATAGGCAGGCAGATACAACGGAAAACAGTATCTGACTGTTAATATCAGTTTGTTTAGCTTGTTTTTATATAAAATGCTAATGATAGAAAGGAGTCTGCACTGTTCTTTGTTGAGAGGTAAGCAGATATGGGAAGTTTAAGCTCTGAAGGAAATTTAGAAGCATATTGTGTCTGCCTTCCATCTTAGTAATTTTCCTTTGCTCTTCTGCTAATAGTAGAGCTCATAGACAAAGATCTTCTTTCATGTACACATTATCAATACAGATTGGTCAGATTGTTCTTCATTTTTTCCCTCCTAGAATTTGCTTCTAGAAAAGTAAAAGGCTTGCCTGAAGTGGAAGTTAAAAAAAAAAAAAAAAAAGACAGAAAAATGTTCCATAAATTTTAAGAGAAAAAAATGTTAAAAATGGACTTCTTTGTGCATGATTCCTCTGCTTCAAGAGCCCATTTTCATCTAAAAAGTATTTTGAGAGTTGCTTCCTGTCTAGATCTAATTACCAGAGCAAAAAGTCATGAACACTTGTATACTGTGAATCATGATTCTTTAAAGAGCCTATTGGTTGGCTCTTCTGTGTAAACTTCTTAGTAACACTGTTGATTTTAAAATTATTGTTTTACTTTATACTGTGGCAGCTAAAATAATTTATCTCTTTCAGTCTTGCATGGTCATATGGCCTTAATTCACCCCAGTACCCTAATAAAGGTATTGCATTGTTTGTTTTATATGTATTAACAAGTTATACCGTAGATTATGAAGGAATTCTAAGCCATGTGTAGCTTTTCTTTTTCCTCTCCTTTGTTTGCCTGTATCTTTCTGGTTTAGGACTTTCCTATATCAAATATGGTTGCTAGCTATCTCCCTTTCTACCAACAGCCTAAGTACAAGGGCTCTTTTTCCAGAAAACCCCATGGCAGTCTCATGGATACTTGAATACGCTTCTAGATTGTCTTCAGACATAAAAATTCCCAGATCTGCTTCCAGTCCAGTAGAGAACAGGATAGCTTCCTTTCTATTATTAGGTCATTAACTGAAACCAAAGCAAACAATCTCAAGGTAATGATCCAGATGTTGGTTTTGATTTTATCTGCCTGAATTTTCTCTTCTATTGTGATTCTTACCATCCTAGAAATCACACATTTTAAAAATTGCAGAAAAGAAAGAGAATCTTCATCACTGTTTACTTATGGTTAATCTTCACTTCTTTGTGTCTTAATTTGGTTTGAATCCTTCTTACCTTTAAATGTGTCATTAACAGCACAGGTAAAATCACAAGAAGCAATACAAATTACCAGGTTGAATTATGATAAAAGCCTTAATAAAATAGCACAGCAAATATATGCTAATATAGTAAAGCCATTAAAAATTATAATTAATATTTATTATGGCAAAGAGGAGTTGTCAGTACACCAGAAATATTTTTAATCCATGCAGCTCTTACATATGTAGTAAATTAATTGTCAAAGTATCTTGGAGTGATGGCTTCATGTAAATTTTTTGAGAGAGGAAGCTGTTTTTCACAAAATGCTCAACCTATTCAACCTACTTAGTGAGGCTGAGACAATGCAATCTATCCTCAAATCTGTCACAGCCATAGCTGTAGTCATTTAAAATAGCCAATCCAATCATCCAGCTCTTGATTGTTTGATGTTCTTTCTGGCTTTACACTTTTGATTAAGAGGCTCAGCAAAGAGGTGAAGTTGCAGAATAGCAAAGGGTTCCTTGACCTAAGGAACCTGAAGTCAGCAGGTCACTTATAGTGACTGTGATTTATTGAACAATAAACACAGCCTCACCAGATCCTTTTCTTTCCTTACTGGCCTATTTTTGCAGGCATCATATTCTTGTTCAGAGGAGACATGTAGAGACCTTACAGTAAAATTATACAGTTTCACTATCAAATAAAATGTATCTTAGATTTTGCCTAACCATAATCATGTATTTTAATAAACTGATCCTCAAAAATGGGATAAACTAGTAATAACAACCTATGCTACTGAAGAACGTCAGCATACCGCACTAAAACAAAGAAGAACACTAGATGTCATTTCATTAAAATATAAAACCAGCAATGAGTCTTTTCTTGAGACAACAGCATGAAATTTTGGTCTGAGAGTAAAGAGCATTTTTTCTTGGAATGAAGAAAGAAAAGTATGCCTTTTCAAGCTAAAATATCTCATGGGTTTTTTGGGGGGGCTATAAAAGAAAAAACAAATGAAAGAAAAAAGCAGCAGGAAAAAAAAAGTCCTGATTACTTAGAAATAAATGTTTTCACTACTTTAATTCTTGGAAATGTAATATGATTTGTAGTGATTTTAAGAGATGACTTTGAAGCACAAGTAAATTAATCACACTTAACTAAAGATCTAGGCCAGATTTAAGAAACTGTGATTTTTATACTCTTTTTGTCTAACACATTTTTCTTAATAAGTCTCTGCTGCAGCATACAGTCTTTCTGATCTATGATAACTCACAGATGACAAGTACAGCTCTCTTCCTTGTGTAAGTACAGTTACACACACAGGCATTCACTCTCATTCTCTTTCTCCCTAATGTTCATTAATTCTTTCTTCTTCAGAAGGCCCAAACACTTTATAAATGAAAAGAAAATGCAAATGTGAGGGAATAAAGTGATACAGTTGAATTTTCATAAAAACAGAAGGGAACTTTCTACCAGAAAATCTTACTGTCTAACTTTAATATGCTTAACCAGAAGAACATGTATATATCACACATAATTTTTTCATTAAAATTACTTTTCAGATAAGCGCTTCATTTGTCTCTGAGTTCAACAAACTGCATTTTCCCTTGCATTAAATCAAGGTAATCTTCCACATGATAGATCATTTGACTGCTGCTCTTACACACAGTAGTACTTGGGATTTTTTGACAATTTTTACCCTACAGTTAAAATTAAATGCTCCATAAAGGAATGAAAAATAAGCTTATTTTAACAAAAACCTTTCCAAAGGAGATGGATGACTCCTATTCTGCTCCAAGAAATTTCATCCAGTGTATGCTGCCTCAGACAGGGCAACTGTACCCTTGCTGCTCTGCTGCCTGGCTCTGGGGGCTCTGTGAGCGCTCAGTAAGCTCTGATCCCTAGCAGGGTGACAAGCTGGCTAGATTCTTTCCTAAATGTGAAACTTAGCAATTAAAAGCACAGGAAGAGAAAGACCACATACTACATTCCATCCCAAACTTAACTACACTTAAAAAGGATGTATATATACAGATAAACAAAGAATGTCTTTAAATACCAATCGTCTAACAAAGACCATCACATTTTCAGAAAGGAACTACAGGATTTGGAAGATCAAGCTTTCTGTTTATTTGTTTGCTTGTAATGGTGTTTTAAATGAATGCAGCCTGATGTAGAAAGCTAGTAAGCTGGGGGCTGGTTCCACATTTTGCTCAGGGACTGTTTTTTTTTTTCTGTGCCCAGAAGTGTCACTACAGATCTGCAGTGTCTGAGAGGAAACATAACCACACCAGTTCTGGGACCACTTGTGTGACATAATTTATGTTTGTAATGCTCTTCCATGGTACCCCTGTGTTTCCAAAGGCTTGAAGCTGCTAGGACTAAATGATTTCTTTCCACCACAGCTCAAAGTGCCAGGAGGCAGGAGAAGTTTAAACACAACTAAGATCAACACTGTGAGTTTACTTGGCCTCCACATCTAGCAACACAGTCATAAATTTCCTAGGCTTCTACTCGAGAATTTAAAAGGCCCTATAGATTTGGCAAGTTTTCTATCACAATGCTTCTCTATCTGGCTTATAATATTGGAAATGCCAGGACTTGCACTTTGCATTGTATTTGATGAGAGGGGTCACAATTTCCATTCTGGTGCTGTTCCACAGTTGACTGCTGCAGTGCTGGCAACATCAAAATACCGAAAGCAACAAGGAATGGTGTAATTTCAGTTCCCGGTCTCTTTTGTTCAGGTTTTGTTCATGCTTAGTGAAAATAGTGATTAAACATCAGATTTTTTGTCCTTGGAATTACTTTTACATGGTGCCTCTGCTGGGTGCACATATGTCTAAGAGCATTATGACTGATCTAGCCATACTTAAAAGTCAAGTATCTCCTTGGAATAGGGACATTGTCATTGGCAGGAGGCAACTGGGCATGATTTCTGGTAGGGGCTCTTGATGTGATGAGGATTATGAAAGATTAATGTCACATTCACACTGGCAAGCCCTGACTTGTACCTGTGTCAGTGCATCACGCAGCCCCTCAAGCACTGATAGTTACTTTCCTGTCACCTAACTGCAAATTAATGCAATCTGCACCACTGCATGTCATATAACCAGTGATGTTCTTCTGTGGTGTCTGTGATAACAGGCAGCCTTTGGGTGGCCAGTAACACTGGCTAAATTATATCAAAGAGCCCTTTATTATCATAAGTCCACCCATGCAAGATCCTTTACCCTCAGTTGGATTACATTTTCCCCCTTTAAAAACATACTGTGGTCGAAGTTAGTGAAGCGTTTTTCCGAAGTTGTGTATTATGCAATATGGAAAGTATTTCTCAAAGTGTCCACTATTGTTTGCTGTGAGTGACTTAGCCTCCTAAGGAAAGATAATGCCAGGCTTTTGGGCACCATGAAGAGTGCTTCGGCAGTACTGTCAATAAGTATGACAGTAATGATTCCTCCTTCCCACCCTGGAAAAGGGGAAATGCAGGTCAATTTTATTACTTTCAGAAGTTTATAACTGCCTTAGATAATGTTATCTCAATTTCTGCTGGCCTACTCCTGTAAGCAGTACAATCCTGCAACTACTGGACCAGCATCATGTTATAACCTAAGAAACAGACAAGTTTTAAAAAATTACTAAAATCCCTTATATATGTCTTTTCCTCAGTCCACTGCTCATTTACTGAGGTGCAAGAGAACTCTGAGCCATAGAGACATTTTTTGTGATCACATCCCCAAACCTTCCAAGGCCTATGTGCAATGAAAAGGTTCAAACAACAGATACAGAAAGGCACAAAGATCATCCAACAGCATCCATTAATTTTGTTCACCCCACTGGCATTGACTTCACTCTTGGCTTCATGAGTCATCATTTATGATCCTGGTAATTTACTGCAGTGGGCATGAGATATACCACAAAATCAATGAAAACGAAGGCAAATTCAGAACCAAGATCAGGACCTGTAAGTCACTAATGTTTGAAAATGATGGAGTGAGAATTATTATACAGATTCCTATCAGCCTCAACTGTCCATGGTATAACTTGCCTGAGTGCAGCATGAAGATTCTTTATTGTGCAGGATTCAAGATGCAGTCCCTGCTGAACCACCTGGCCTCCTTAGCACTTTAAAGATGAACTGCAAATCAATTATGAAAATAGAGTTTAGTCCATATTTATGGGCTGAATGTCCCTACTAGCCAGGCTCTAGGGGACATTCAGAACAGAAATACATTTCAGCTGTTCCTTTAAATAATTAGTTTTCCTCTGTGTAATCCTCCTGATAAAGCTTGTGTCCCTGCAGATACGTCTGAATACATCATTCTCTGGTACCACAAGTACAGTGAACCGCAGAGTAATACTGGTGGTACTGAAATGTCTTCTATTCATGAAAAGTGTGATCAAGAAATGCAGTTTTCCTGTGGAAAGGAGGGCACACCATCCCTATTGGATGATTTTACTCTTCATTCTGTGAGGCTATTCTCAAAAGCCATTTGGGCCTTATTCACTGTTTATATTTCTTTTTCAGATAAACTTAACAATATAAACAAGATGCTTTTCTTCAAAATCACTTCAGAATTATTTGCCAGTCTCTCTCTTAGAGCAAAGAGGTGATCAAATCAGGCAAGTTCTGTACATGTTATCAGAAATGGAAATTTACCAGCCACGAGGCTGAGGAATAGTATAGCTGCATCACAACAGTGTTATTTGTCCTTGCCAGAAAAGCTGTTCTCAAATAACCCCACTCCCTAACAGGATTTTTAATATAAATTTTCATATTTACTAAGGAAGACAGAAGCAAAGGAGTTAATTGAGAAGAACAGTTCTCATTTTTGCAGCACTTTACTGTTTCTTTTGCTGCTGGAACTGCACAAAGCATATTCAAACACCAGTTTGAAAGGCTTTGTCAGTCACTCTCTCCTCCTAATCCAAAGGTCCAGCTGGGACCTTCTCACAGAACAAAACATGCCAGGAAGAAGGGGAAGGAGATGATGGTGAATCTAGTGCAAAAGAAATGTTTGCTTCAGAACTGAAGAAATGGAAAACAGATTAAGAAATAGAAATGGAAAAATCTTGCAGAACATTTCTGAGAAGTGCTAGACAGTAGGCTGGAAGAAAGCTCTTCCATTGGAGGAAAGAGAGACAGGTGTACTGTTAGAGAAATTATTTAAAAGACAATGTGATGGAAGAAAATAACTTAAAACCCAGTTCAAAGCCTTAATTAACTTAATTAAAATAGTCCTTCAGGTGGTGTCAGGAAGAGGTGCACTACATGGCACATGCCGCAGTTTTGGCTTCATTCTTCATCTGGACCAGGGATGTGGCTGGAGTGCACAGCGGTGGAAAACCTAAAGCAGAGGGATGAAGTAGGGAACAAAAGGAGACCAAAAGTCCCTGGACCACATTGCATTTCAAGGTCAGATGGGTTGCTGCTGTAGACACCTGTCGTAGGAACTGGGTAGTCTTACCATACCCCTCAGGTTAGACTGAGCCTTATCACTGGAAGAGCCTTGCTGCTTCTCCCCCTACAATACCAGAGGATACTAAGAACAACAAATTACAAACCCAAAGTAATGTAAGCCCAGTATTTTAATAAGCAAACTCTTTTTCTTTTCACTTTAATAATCTGGTTGTCAGCTCAGTTACAGAAGCTAATTGGATCCCTAAATATGTTCAAAATAAAAAATGAGAAAACAGCAAAAAACTGAAAAGCAAGACCAGAGTTGAACAGTTATCAAGGGTCATAGGACAGAAGAAACTTCCGTTGCCAGTCAGTTTTCCCTTACAGTCCTCTTTCATGAACAAAGCAAATCCCACTGACTTCATTGAGTTTTTATATGTTTTCAGAGTTATGCAGCTTTACTCGTTTGTCCATAAGACAACAGCATTTCCTGACTCAGGGCCTTTAGTCCACCTTATTGAAAACCATCCACAAGCTTCATAAAGTCATTGTGATAACCTCAATATTAGATTGGTTCATAATGCTACAGGACTCTGAGGGATGCTTGGATTTATATTCTGTGTCCTAACTGTAAGATCTCTATCCAATATTTTGAGATTATTAGAGGATTTTCATAAGGGAAAACATGCGTTTGGCAAAGTCACAATGAAAATTATCCTTTTGCCTTCATTCAAGGGTACTTTTCATATAAATTAGCTTGCAGCAAAATCTAAAAAAAAAATAGAGAAAAATACTCTTTGAATACTTTTCTTCCTTGATTAAAAAAAAAAAAGATAAAAGGGAGTGGAAACAAATTATAATCAATATGTTTCATTTTGTACTGCAGAAAGGAAAATAACTCTGCTAAGAGCCTATGCACAACCTTAAGCAACACCAGATGTGGTACAGAGAGAAGTATTAACTACTACTCACAGTTTGGAGTTGCTTTCAATATAGCTAAGAACAGGTAAATTTGATGAGTGAAAGTGTTATGCCAGAAGAAACCAACTAACGAAGCAGGGCTCATGCAATTTGTAAAGCATGGAATGGCAATTCTGAATATGAGAAATATAGAGTTCTTTTCTTCTTTTTTTTTTTTTCTCAGTTTTATCCTAGCAAAAGGGAAGTTTAATACAATTCTCTGAGCACATGACTTAGTCACTCCCCTTTTCAGCCCAGTCAGATTAAGTGTGTGCTGTTTCATAAGCCACCCATTTTCCAGGCAGGATCCAGAGGGCTGAGCCTGCAAACATGGTGTGAAAAGCAGGGAGAAAGCACCCACTGCAACTAGGCCCCGTAAGGGATTTCTACCATCTACAATATCCCTTTTTGTGTAGGCACTGTGAGAGCTCACCTGAAGTGTTGTTGCATTCCTGTGGTGTCCAAGTGACCTAGAAGTCATAAAACGGAGCATCTACAGGCACTTTGGAGGTTCTTTAAAGTGTTTTAGTTGTTTGGGCTTTTTTATTTTTTTTTCTTTTCACATTAGGCTATCTGAAAACTGTTTCTGTGTTATGGTTATAATTTTTTTTGGAGGCTGTTCACATGTGATTTTATATTCTGATGAATGAAGAAGTGTTACTGCAGTGCAAACACTAAATTACAGACTCTATTATGATGCATCATTTACATGTCAGTAGCCCTTAATTCTTACCTCAGATGAAAATCAGCTCAGATGTGGTTAACAGATCCTTCCGATTTGTTTGAAGCACAGGTTATCATAAAAATAAATAGCCATGCAAATCTCCTGCACCAAGATACACACGGAGGTGCTGGACAGCTGTCTAAATTCTAGTGTGTTTCTTCTAGACAAAACAAAACAGCAACAACAACCAACAACCCAAAAAAATCAACCCCTTCCATTAAATAGCAAACTTCTCTGGACAAACTTTCTCCTTTTCACTAGTTCTAGATTATGTTATGAATGCTACAAAAACAGACTCCAGGGAATGATCCTTCACAGAAAGGCAGACAGACTAAATGAGGTAAGGTTTTTTGCCAACTGTAATTTTTCTGATCTCTGATCTGTGCAGTACATTCTAAAAAGCCAAAAATATCTACATACTCTCAGAGGATAGGTCAGATCTAGATGGAAGGCCAAGAAAACTCCACAAATTTCTGCTTTATAGCTGGCCAAGATAAGGGAGCTTATTAGTGCTCCAGCTTTAACATTCAATTTCTTCAAAGCCCCTGTCTGCAGCCCTCTCATCTTTTCTCCTGTCTCATTTTTTCTCCTGTCCCATCCTGTGTGAATCACAGCACACTCCCTCTGTTCTTAACAAATGGCAACCAGGCTCAGGAAAGCCTCTAACAGCTGGGCATGGGAAATAATGTGAAACTGCATAATAATGCAAAATTAGAGTAACTCAAATATGGCTAGAGAACAGCTTATAAAACTTGCTATACGACTTCCATAGGAGAGCAGTCAGTGAACACATCTCTCTCCCAGTCCCAGGCTTTACTTAACTTAACTGGTAGCATAGCCTCAGAGAGCTGCGTCAAGTGTGGACTTGGCTGTACATGCAAAGACTTTTAAAGGCTCCTCTCATTTTTCCTCTGTAATTTAAAAAATGCGCCCCAGTGCATTTTAATATTGTTGCAGTAGGTCAGCAGCCCAGCAAAACACATAGAATCCCACTAAATGTAATGAATTGGAGTCATGATTCCCAACATATATATTTATGACAGGCCTGTATTTGTGTGGTCCTGCTTCTAGTCAGAGGAAAGTACTAAATAATTCCCGTGTATTCACATAACTTCTCCACTGCCAGAACTTGTTTACCCATTGACCACTCCTAGTATGTTATGTAGACTGTATTTCTTTCAAAAGGTTCATTTTTTATCTTCTACCTCACATGTACATTAGAGAAGTGATTACTCTGAATCATAACACTGAAGATGTTATCATCTCCCACTTCTCTATGGTTTTATTTAAAGAAATTTGGAGATCTTTATATAGGAAACCATATCTAAATGGTATTCAAGATATTCAGCCTGAATCCTGTGGTCCTCATTCAATCTTTATCCTGGCAGAGCTTTTACTGAGGTCAATGGGCTTATAGCCTGAATAAAGACTAAAAGCTGTGAGATGGGGCCCAGTGGGCAAAATTATTAGAGATGGACAAATTAGTTTGGATAGACTAGCACCAAAACAAAATATGTGCTCAAATCCTAGAGCAAGCTGAAGCCAGTCCTTTACATTTAGCTGTGGGTATAACTTTTCTGAATATTCATATTCACAGCTTGGGTCCCTCTGTCTTGTCCTCTAGAATGTGTGTACTGCTACAGCCATCCTTTCTCCCTGCCATCATGGCCCCATAGCAGAAGACTTCCTCCCTACAAGAGTTCAGCTCAGCAGTCAGGCAGTTCTAGGATATGGACAAGGCAGCTCTTACTGTAGGATCTTGGGCTGGTCTTCTCCCCGCAAAAATGTTGTTTTAGAGAGCCCTAAAAGAACCAACTGTCTGGATTTCTGCTAAACAGTGATGGAAGTATACCTCTCACATTGCTGCTTCTGGTTTTCATTTGCTCCTTTCCTCTTCTCACACAGCTCTGCCATGCCCCAAGAGATGCCACTTCCAAGGCCCTCTCAGGAGGTCCATCCATGCCACTGCAGCTTGCTGCCTGAGGCAGAAAATTTACTTTCTTCTGGGTCAGGATAAGGCAGAGCCAGGGCACAGGAGAGTTGTGGTAAAGTATCAGTAAAGCTGTGGAAAAACTTGTGCCAGTGTGAGGTGTGAAGAGCTTTTTGCTGGCTAAAACAGCACATGCAGACTGCTTTGTCTTTCATGCTTGTCATTTGTCTATTTAAAGGACTTAACTTAGAATGGAGGGTCAAACTCTAAAACCTTTATTCACATACTCACCTTTTCATCCAGAAAGGATGGTGAGATGGCAAAGTGCTTCTGCTCACAGCAGACCACGCATGACACTCAGATTTCTTCACAAAAAACTTGAAAGTTGAGATGAAGTCTGGTTGCTGGGAAAAGTCCAGCTGTATTTTGTGACCAAAAATGTTCAGACAGTCCATAGAGAAAGCATCAGACCTGTGAATATTTAGAAAATCAGAACACACCATGGTTGGACTTTTGCATTTTTGCTAAATGTTAGACTACTTCTTGTCTGTGGGCTCTATAGGTAGAAAAAAAGATAGCACGGTACTACTTTCCATGCTCTTCTGGAAATGCATGAAAATATAAATATATTATTTCTAGTTGGAAAACTTCATTTAAAAGTCTATTTTGTTGTTGAGTAACTGGAAAAAATTCATTAATATTTTTGAAGATAGCGGAGACAAGTACCATAAATTTGATTTTCAGATATTATGGATTTTTGGTGATAAAATTTAAAAATAAATAATGAAGCATCTTCTCCAGATTATTTAAACTGCAAAAGCAAATGTACCTGCTATATATTAAAACTGTCAGGCACCTAGGCATTACAGTGGATTTTTAATGTGTTTCATCAAAACACTTAAAGGCACTTTTTAAAATATATGACCCACTAAATAAAAAAACATAGGACGTAATCTTCAAGGCACACTGATTAATGCAAAATTGACTTGAGCAAATGCAGCTTATGGCCATAGTCCAGGAAGCTCTCTTGGTGCTAAAGAGTTTCATACAATAGTTTTCCATTTTCAAATTCACATCAATTTTTACTTACAACGTTTTGAAAACAGGTACAGCAACTTTCAATCAACTGTCCAGCAATAATTTAAAATCCCTCACTATTAAATTGTAAAAGTTTGAGTCATGGGAAGAGGACAATGCTGTACAGAACTGATTTCCTGACTGTCACCAACCCAGAGCTGTCAACTGCTGTGCAGTATTGCCTGTGCGGAGATAGAGATAGAATGGACCAAATTATTCATGGTGAATAAGTTATGTGATTAATTTTTCTCTTTCTTTCCTTTTTTTTTTTCTTCCGTGTTTTTGATTTTTTCAGATATCTTCTCGACACGTAGTCTCAAAATATTTATGGCAGCAAACCTCAGAGTAGGACTTGTGTGGAAATACCCATGTGTCAACAGATGCTGAATTAGTGTATTACAGTAATCAAATCATACGAAAGGCTCTCTGCCTTGCCTATGAAGCAGCACCTTGGGGAAAATATCTGTAACTCTTTCCTGTCATTATTTCCTGTATTAATATTTGAATGTTGGCAATTAGTAGCAGACACTCAATTGCCAGGTATAACACAAGCAAGAATAAACACTGCCTTTCCACCAAGAAAGATTTAAATTGAAAAAAAGCTTAGCCAGTATACAAACATTGGGAAAATACAGCTAAATATTTCCTGAATAATGCCTTCATGCAATAAGATAGTCACAACGTATGCACTCTGTGGCCAGTGCTGGGGCTTCAGCCTCAGCAGTGAAATTACCAGCATTTCTGCAGGCATGAGGCAAGGTGGGGCTCAGTCAGGAGTGACAATTTGCTTCTGTTTTCCACTTGAGAAGCAAAAATTAAGGAAAAACTATCTGAAAATAGGAAAATATTGTGCCTGCTCTGTGTTTTGGCTGCAGTACCTTGTGATGATATTGGTGCAAGTGCTTCACAGAAAGAATGTTTTTCTGCTTGCAAAGACAGCAAGAAAGTCATTCAGTGTGTGCACTACTCACGAGGCTTTTTTCAAGGGGCCTTAAAATGGTAGAGGACTCTGAAGTGAAATTTTTCTCCCCACCTAATCTCATGTTCTTCCTTGCCTTTGGAAGAAGAAGAAGATTGACGAAGACATCCCTTTCACAGTTCCTAAGAGGTCGAGACCTGCAGGTAGAAAATGGAGATAGGCAACATGGAGGTGTTATTTGAGACACCACACTCATAAATGGATCAAAAAGCAGTAAAGCTCTAATGAAAGCATTCACCACATAGAAAGAAACGAAAAACAGGAAATGAAAAGAGAAGTAAGGAGAATAAAAGTTCAGACAAAGTTTTCAGGGTTCCAGCATCAATATTCTTTTTATAAGACAAAGAAATTCTAGTTGTTTTTTATGAAGAGGAAAGCCTGTTTTATTGACTGATGAAAGCTTTATGATAGCTCTATGATCTGACCTATAATATCTAAATTGTTCCTAAACCTCTCCCTTCAGAGAGACTCTGATGGCAGCCTGGGGAACTCACAGCCTCAAAGGCTAACAACATCATAGCCACCACCAGCCCTCTGAAAGAAGGATCAGGGGCATGAGTATGGCTGTATACCTGTACCAAGCACACAGCATAGGAAAAGATACGGGTGGTGTGATGTTCAGCAGAAGCTTTGCCAAAGGAATGATCTTCCACTCTTGATATGGAATTGCTGCAAGGTGCTATAGGGCTTGGTGTTACAGCAATCTGTTTACTGTGCAAGAAAAGAAACTTGTGTTTTTCTCATGTTTTCTACGTGAGGAAAGATGGACAAACTGGAGACAGGGCAGATGAACCCCTCTAAGATGAGGTCTGCAATGGGGCTTAAAAATCATAGAATCATAGAATATTCTGAATTGGAAGGAACCCACAATGGATTATTGAAATCCAACTCTTGGTCCTATACAGGACGACCCCAATAATTACACCATGTGCCTCAGAGCATTGTCCAAACACTTCCTGAAATTAGCCAGGCTTTGCTGCTATGACCACTGCCTCATACAGCTTCTCCTCACCCTTTGCCATCTTCATAGCCTTTCTTTAGATACTCTATAATAGCTTTATATCTTTCGTATATTGTCCCACCAAAAACTGCACACAGAGGTGAGGCCATCCCACTGCAGAGCAGAGCAAGAAAATCCCTCCCTAAACCAGCTGGTGATGCTTTGCCTGATGCCCCCCAGGACACAGTTGGCTGCCAGGGCACTGCTGACTCCCATTTAACTTGCCATTGACCAGGACTCCCAGGTCCCTTTTCGCAGGGCTGCTTTCCAGCCTCTTATTCCCCAGTTTATACATATACGCAGGCCTTCCCCATCCCAGGTGCAGAATCCAGCACTTGTCCTAAACTTCATCAGACTGGTGACTGTCCAGCCCTCTAATTTTTCAAAGTATCTCCACAGGGCCTCCCTGCCTTGGAGGGAGTCTCCTCCCAATTTAGTATCATCTGCAAACTTACTTTGTATTCCTTCCAGTCCTGCGTCCAAGTCATTCATGAAGATGTTGAAGAGCGGAGAGCCCAAGTTGGAGCCCTGTGGAACACTGCTAGTGACAAGTCTCCAGTCTGATATCACCCTATTCACTATTACCTCCTGTGCTTGACCCATGAACTAATTGCTCACCCACCACATGATGTGTTTATCCAGCTGCGTGCTGGGCATTTTGTCCAGAAGGATCCTGTCTGAGAGAGTAACAAAAGCTTTACAGAAATCCAAAAAGATTGCATCAACTGCTTCCCTTGATCAGCTACGTGGGTTACCTTGTCATAAAAGAAAATCAGGTTTGGCAAGCAGGACTTTCCCCTCATGGAGCTGTGCTGGCTATGACCAAGGACTGTGATTGTCTTTCAGGTATTTTTCAATACCTCCCAGAATAATCTTCTCTATAATTTTACCAGTCACTGAAATGAGACTGACAGGCCTGCAGTTACCAGGTGACCCCTCTTGCTCTTCTATAAACAGATAACACTATCCATGACCAAAGCAACGTATATGCAGTTGGGGCTAGTCAGAGCCATTGTCCTCTGAAATTTAGTCTGTGGCTATTTAAGCAATTTCCAGAATGAAACTGTCTACTTTAAAACTGATGGAAATACATCATATGAAAGCAACATGTATGCTGGGAGTGTAGCAGCCTACTGAGGTCCCATATATGGGGACCAGGAAAGCTTTAAAACCTGAACTTTAAATCTGTAATGAAAGAACTCTGGTAACTTTCACTTTGCCTAGCTACTCACTAGGTCAGGTCTTTCAAAAAACATGCAGTAAGGACATATTCTACTTCACAGTGATACACAGCTGGGGGTCGCTGAAAAAAACTGGAAGGACGATCTTGCACATCACAGCCCAAGTAGTGGGTGGGAACCAAGGGTTGATCATCCCAACAAAACTCCTTTCTCAAGCTGTGCTGGATCACAAGAGCTGAACACTGGAGTTGACACAGGAGCAACAAAGCTCCTCTTTGCACACAATGTGTGGTTTAGATCCTCTTGCTAACCCGATACACGAACAATTCCAAACAAATGACAAGGAGGCTCCTACATGGCTTCAGAAAATGAGTGGGAGAGAGAAGATAGAGATGATATATTTTTGAGCATTTTTCCACCAGTAAGTCTCCAGTCTATGTGAAACCATAAGGATGCTTTCTATGTATGTGTGGTATGAGAATGAACACATCTTTCCTCACAATGAAAAGTTATTGCTTTTTGTGATTGTCGTAGTAATAGATTGTCCTGCAATTTACCCCAGTAGTATAAACTTTTCTTCTGCTGATTTGTGGATTCTTCTAGGTTTTGCACTTATGAAAAACTGGTAATGTTATGCATATTCTGTTCATTATTTTATACAGGGAGGTTAATGAGTGTGTGCAACATGATAACTATGGCAGAGGACCTCTGTGGGCTGTTGCCAGCTCAAACACCAGTTGATCCAGACCAAATAAAGTTGTTCTGTAGCATCT
>VZRE01002399.1:49046-59096 GCA_013396775.1 Cephalopterus ornatus | reverse complement strand
AAAGAAAAAGATAAATTTCCCTGCAGAAAGGAGTTTATAAAGGGAATGAGATTTCTGAGAGCCATCAAGCTGATGCCTGGGTGCTGAAGCACAGCACAGAGGAAGACAGAAAACTTCAGAACTTCAGGGTAACAGAGCGTTTGGCTCTGAGGATGCAGCCACTAAGGGATAGTGCTTGCCTTCTCCATCTCCACCAAGCAGAACAATGGTGGGCTTATGCTGCAAAAAAAGGTCAGGTCTGCCTTTCTGCCTCTCTGCTGTGCATACACAGCACCAGCCTCTTTGCACTGCTTTTGGCTCCTCTGAGTTCAGTGAAGAGAGTGGTTTGCAGCTATCCAAGGGATAGCTTTTTCTCCAAGGCCTTTATTACCTTTCACCCTATAAACCAGTTTTCATTTCAGTGAAGGACTATACACATGAATCAAAGACTCTTTGGTGCAGTTTGGTAAATGCACGGGATAGTTCTTGTGCTCAAGATGCTGGTGTTGAAGCTGTCTCCAAACTTGGCTTGGATTGCTACTCAGACACCCCTTATGTTCATTATTTCAATGGGGAAAAATGAGCTGGAAGTAGCTAAACTTATATAATGTTTTTCTTTCCTTTCCCTGCCCCCACTCTCTCCAAACCTTACATTCTTTTGTGTTGTTCAAGTTCCCCAGTGCTTTATATGAGGATTCAGAAGTCTGGTTCTCTGGAAACAATTGTTATGTCAGCTGACATTAACACAGCAAGCACTTTAACTATTTTTCCAACATATCCATCAAGTTCAATGGCCAAAACATTAATTCTCATTAAGCTTCAACAAAGTTTCTCATTTTACTCTAATTCTGTCAACATACTGCCTCCATGCAAGACTGCTTTACAAATATATCAAGTCATTTAACTAAAAAGACTTTGGGAAGCTTTATTTTTAGTGACTTTATGCCCATATGTTTATGAAGGTTCTAGGCCATTTATGACATAAATTTGAGCCCCTCCCGTCCTAAGTCAATAAAAACCATATATGCTTTCAATCAGCCAAAAAATATGAAATTATATATTGCTGTTACTAGTGTGGAAACTAGGCATAACCCTCTAGGATTATCAGAAAATACGGAGAAAAAAATAAAGATGAACTCAGCTGCTGAAACCTGGATCAAAAGTTTCTTGTTGCCTACAAAGCATATTCCTAAAGATTTATGACCCAGTTTCAAAAGTCTCAGTTTTGGTACTTGCTCACTGGACAAAGGATATTGAACAAGGACATTGTTCAAGAAAGTATAAAGGATGGAGTATTTCTTTTTTTTTTTTTAGTTATTATTAAACAGTTACAGATACCTACCCCTTAATAATGAAGGTGAGCTACTCCAATGTTTGAGATTTCCAATGTTTAGACACAGAATTATAACTGGGCTGGTCCAAGGCCACAACATATATAAAAACCTATCCACTAATAAATAATTGATGTGCACTATAAGATATCACAGTTTCACCATAGGCAGAGGCTAAAAAAATACCAATAATATCTCAGTTTTTAGTATAACAATTGATAAATGTTCCCATTTTAGAACTATAATGCAGTAAATGTATTAAGCAGAGCCTGTGCTTTCTTTTTAAATGAAGCATGCAGCCCCATCCAACTTACCAAACCACATTTTCACCTTCAAATATCACCCAAAAAGTGTGCGTCAGAACTATGGTTGGGGGAAGTAAGATGCTGGTTGTGTCCCAAGAGAGAAAAATCATGCCAGATTGACTCCCATGTCCTTTCTGGGTGTGCTGAAGATTTATAAAATGAATTCCCACCAGCATTAAGAGAGGTTAGTATAGGTAATTGACCTTGTAAATCAACAATAGAATAGACCTTATAATGCATAATATTTTGAAGTATTTATCACTTTGCCGAGGCAGACAGGATTTGAGCATGTAAATCGTTATAATGGTAAGAATAATTCTACATCCCTGTGCCTGCATGTCAGTGAGTGCCCCCACAGCTGCCGGGAGTGTTTTCTCTCTGCACCCCCTCACACAGCCCCGGCACTGCTCAGACTGATGGTCCACAGAGACCAACATAAATAGGACAAAGCAGTACACCAAATTACATCCTCTTTTTTGTTAATTCTGCAAGTGCACATCTAATTTTCTATGCCTTTTGATCTGCTCACTTGTTTTCTCCAGATTTCTTCCCAGCTCTGCAGGATTTTCTTTCCTAAGGAGAAGGTATATTTAAGTTATTCTCAGTTCAATCCCATAGTATGATAGAAAAGCGACATGAGCCATGGCTGAATATGTATTCAAAAAATTTCAAAACATTTGAAGTGGGATAAAATAAATAATCCTGAGGCAAATGACATGTTGAAGTCTCCAATTCTGCTAATATATTCCAGAAATACACAATGACTTTAAGAATACATTGCACCCTTCAGATAATTGTTAATGCATGTAAGTGTTTTGCAGGAAAAATGACATTTTGTGTTATCTGCAAAAAGCCCTCTTGAGTAAGAGCCCATATCTCCAGGTATTTCTTTTAAAGGGGAGCAGTTTAATAAAAATAACAAAACTAGAAACCAAGAACATTAACTTTCACTTTGCTAGCTACATGCTAGTACTCTTGCTGTAATTATAACACAGAGGTCATTCCAAAGGAATTACCAGCCTTCAAATGATATGAGACAATTATTCTCCAGGGAGTCGGACAAATTCGTAAGACAAATACAGTCGAAATTTCAGACATCAATCTCTTTTTTAACATAGCATGGGAACAAGGGAGCTGTGAAATGTAATTTTACCCTAAGGCCCAACAAATGATCGCATTAAAATGATTTAAAAAAAAGACTTTACATCTATTATACCTTAGAAGTGAATGTAGTGTTAGATTTTTCTAAGGCTTCCTGTGAATAATAGTGTTTAATAGAATCTGTAAAGAACACTTTACAGATGCCCATGTTTTTCCCTAGCCTATAGGTAGGCCAGTGGGGCCGTCAGTCCAGGCAGCTCCACGTGCTGTGGTGCAGGCAGTGGGTGCCCTGCTGGTGAGCACGAGCTGTCAGGAGCTGGCTCCCACTCCCCACCCAACCTCCCAGCCTGGGGCTCAGTTTGGACCCTGCTATACAATCTCCTAGCTGGCACACGCTTCTTGCGAAAAACACACCTATCTCTAAAGCATCTTGAAGGGCTTTCAGTGATCACCCCTTGTGAACCACAGTGGCACCCATTAATGGTGTGCACTGCTTGAGGTTGCAGGAGAGGTAATAAAACTCCAAAAGGTGGGAGCTGTGGATCCACTGCTTTCTATGCTTCAGTCCATTAAGAGTTACATCATTTCCCATGAGCTTAGTTTAACAAGAACCCAACAAGATAGGCTTGATCCTAACTAGCAGAGAAATTGGTACCACTTCTAATATTTCCCTGCAAAAAGCAGCATACCCTCCTGTTCCTCCTTACATGGAGTCACTCAACCTATCTTCTGCATTTACATGGTGCCAGTCATGCCAGCATTGATTTGAGTGGACTACTTACGTGAGCTGAGCAGGATATAGCCCAGTGTGTGTGCTGTAGTCAAAGTGTTGAAATGGAAAATGGATATTAAGGAACTACTCTTTGGCTAGGGTTTGATTTACAGAAACCTATAACAGTCTCATTCTTCAGATAAGTGCATTTCTCCAACTGCTATTACTCAAGAAAACAGGCTCCTTAGAAATCTTTACAGCCGACACATTGCAATGTGACCTTGCACAACTTGGCAGTGCAGCTCTGAAAGTTTTTATTGTATTTAAATAGCACCATTAGTTTTATTCATATGTGGAAGTTAAACTTTAGCTTCAGTGATATTCCTGCATTGCACATGCATTGTGTTCATGTGTGCCCCAGTAGGTGAAGGGTTTATGAGAAGCAGAAGAGAGAAGGAGTGTGTGAGTGTGTGAGGAGTGTGCGTATGTTTATGCACATACATACATGTATGAGTTTTTTCCCAAGGATGCATTCCTGTCACTGTGAAACTAATGTCAACAGTTGCCTAAATGATCTTATTAGGCATAGCCTCTGCAAATATTTAGGTTTACCTACTGACTTCCATTGATTGTAAAAGAATGCTTCCCAAATGGGAGCTGACAAATTAATGAGAAATGCAAACACAGCCTGGATTAAATGAGTGCAAAAGCAGAGCAGCACCTGTCTGGTTGATGAGGATGGTTGACTGTGGAGAGTTGAGCTGAGCTGCTGTGGTATTTTGGATTGGGAAAGTGGTCAAAACGTCATGTTTCCATTTACCAGACAAAAACATATCTTTCTATTCCCACAACAGTTTTCTAAGGTAAACTTTCCCAAGAGGTATAGTGAATTGTTAGGAAAAAAATAGGAAATTGGTACCATGAGTGATAGACATCTCAAAGCTGCCATGTGATGTCTCACCAGCAAACACTTTGTCCACCTTATTTTGGGAACACTTTCAGTGCCTCAGCAAGTTCCCAGAAGAATAAAAAGTTATGAGTCCCTTATGCTACATAGTTTCCTAAGTTAGCTTTAAACTAACACGGTGTTGTATTATTAGACAGGCAAAAAGGAAGGTAGTAACACAAGCCAGTAAAAAAACCCAGAAATGCATATACATATTTCATACATATACATATATCTTTTACTTGACTTCAATTACCCTTATCCCATGACACAGGTGGCAAATTTTTCATTGTTTGCCTCTTGTCTGAATTTTATTTTAAGGGCACAGAAAGTCCAATTTGGTGCCAGTACACACAGTAGGCTCGAGGGCTGGGAAAAAAGTGATTGCCTCTTGTCCATGACAAGGACAAAATGAAAAGTGAATGTCACTGTATGGCAGTAGCAGCATACATGGAGGCACATGAGGGAGGTGTCACATGAGGGCCAGAGACGATGAAACAAACTTGTGTGAAGATTTCTGTGTATTAAATCCCAAACTAAATTGAACTAAAACTTCTCACCATGTTCTCTTGCCCATGACAAATAAAATGCAAGTTCTAAATAAAAAACTGTCATGCCTCTTTGCTGCTTATTGGGAGGGATATGGAGGAAATCTTTGCTCTTTCCTCTTTCCATCTTCGTCTGATTCCTAAAGTATGTCTCTATCACTTTTGATGCATGTAATAATCCTGTTTCTTTATGACTATCACACACTATCCATTTTTTCCATCACCTTTTACTCTATTCATATGAAATATTTGTTTGCCATGAGAGAGATTGGGGGTGGGGAATGATCTAAAAGCACTGGAAACATCAATCTTATGACAGTCAGAGCCATGTATGTCCATAAAGACTACAGAATTAAACACAAAGCAAAGCAGTTTAAACAAACTGATTTTATTTTTTATTCTCATAGAAAAAGAGGAAAAACTGAAAAAAAGACTGTTTTCACTGTAAATCAGTACAAACAGATTCAAGAACTGCTGTACTTGGATTGAGAGTGTATCTAACCCATAGTCAACCCAACAGTTTAATTTTCAAAACTTGGCTTTTAGTGCTGTAGGCATGAGAGCAAGCCAAGATACACTGCCAATAAAAGGCTGGAGCTCAAAGCCAGTGTTGAATTACAGAGCCCAGAAGGTTTACGGAAGTATTTAGTGAAAATTGTTTGCAAATGGGTTTAGAAAAATTTTCTCCCTCTTGCTGGCTGCTTCAGGATCTGGCCCTGTCAGAATTGCTGAAGAGCTCTCCTCCCATCATCCTGGCTGGGATACATAGGATCTGCATACGGGCAGGCAGGATGTTTAGTGCCTAAACCCAAGTCCTCAAATTCAGCTTGAGAGTATTTCTGAAAGATACGCTTTAGCCAAGGAAAGTGTTCTCCAGCCAAAGGGGCTATTGGGCCCTATCCAAGCATAGCTGGATTAAACATAAAGCCCCCTGATATACAAAAATGAGGTTGCATGATCTAATGGTCCCTTCTGAACTGAAATATTCCACCAAAACTGGCATATTTAGTGCTTTTTATTTTTTCTGTTTATCAGATGCACTGTTAAGTGGAATAGTTCGACACGGAATAGGAGTAAACTATGAACACAGGATTTTGCCCTGAGCAAAGCAGATTTGTAGTTGATTTTTCAGCTTTGATCTAGTATCTGATATCCATTTAAAAAAAAATTCATAGGGCCTGCAGGAATTGTGCTAATCAATGGGCAATAAATTTATGCTTTTAAACAGTTTTGTTGTTCCCGTATCCAGAGCAGTCATCACTTACGTCAGGACTTGCACACAGGAGTGATTTTGGCATTACCTCTCTTCCAGAAGAGCTCTGGAAGTAGGTTGCTATTGTTAAATGCATAGTTCCCGTTCTTTTCAGAGCAAAATAGAAATACAGATACTCAGCAAGATAAGCAGGGCGTAGAGGTTACAGGAAACATATTTGCATCTCATTAAGATGCGCTTATTTCTATTCCCTTGGTTAGTAATACAGGTACTTGTTTTTTAGTGAAACTAATTGTATTTGATTGGTAACAACATCTACTGATTCTTGATTGCTGGTGTGTGGGTTTGGTGGTTTTCTTTGTTTGTTTTGTTTTTTTGTTTTGTTTTCTTTTCTTTTCTTTTGTGGTTTTGTTTGGGTTTTTGTTTGTTTGTTTGTTCATGGCTTTTTCACTTGGAATTTTTTGAGAGGTCCTGATTCCCTTTATACTCACTCAGCTCATATAATTTAAACTGGAGGAAATGCACTTTTCATAACCTACTCCTCTCCTCTAATGAAAGCCCCAAGTCCTGTATTTAACATTTGAAAGACCCCATTCACTCTGCCTTGAAGATAGAGACCTTATTAACCATGAATGAGGCACCTTTTGCCAAAAGTCCCCAGGGAATCTCTCAGAAGTGCTGACATAACTCAGATCAACGATTTTCTATGAGAATTTCTTAAAATTACTCTGAAATAATTCAGCTGGTTCAGAAGGTATTATTGTGTATGGCTTATTTCTGTCCTCTGTATTTGTTCTGGTAGGACTGTTAAGTACCCATTTGTTTCTCAACATAATGTCCCTAGGACCCAAATTAATAGAGTAGGACCTTGTTGTACTAACAACAGTGCAATAGGATTTCTAGGTTTTTCCTATTGAAAGACTGCTGGTCCCAGACATTCAAAATAAAGTCTTATTTGTACCCTTGGAAAAGTACAGTGAGATGTGCTGCAAGTACTCTGCCAGTATGAGTTATCAGGGTCTTATCTGATTCTTCCCTCATTTTTTTTCCTGAAATTCTCCTTATGGCACCAAATCATCAAGGAGAGTTTAAAGTACAGATATTTTTACTACTTAAACCAGACGTAGATATTTTTACTTCTTAAACCAGACAAAGTTCTGCCTAGGCTGGTAGCACTGAGCAATCAGTCTGGCATCTGTCATCAGCCTGACTTGCATTACTTTGAGGGATGTAAACTACTGAACACCTTGTTTCATTCTCAGCTTGGTGTACAAAACAGGTTGTGTAAATGATCTGGTTTTCACCTATTGTGTCACCAAAGTATCTTTGTCTTTTCCTGTTGACTGCAATCTAAAGGGTCCTTGTAGGAAATCAAGCAAGTATTTGGAGGGATGAGACATAAGCACTGGAGCTGTAGACTTCTGCTGCCATCTGAGAAGTCATCTGACCACTCAATCTCCATTGCTGTGTCACAAAAAGCTTACCCTTCTCTAACCCTGGGTGGGACAAAAAATACAACAGAGAGGAACTGTGCACTGTCAGGCACAAAGCAACAGTAGTAGTCTTTGACACTGCTTAAATACATCCTGCTGATCACTGATTGGTGGTACTAGTCTTGCCACGTCCCTCACCATATGACACTTCAGCAGTAGGGTCAGCCCCTGCTCTGAGTTTTTAAGAAGATGCAAAGAAGTCAAAATTAATCACTTCCCTTTCCAGGAGACAGGTCCTTGCTGAAGAGGAAAAACCCAAGTCAAGAGCACCCTTCCACATGAGTAATCAATGCTGAGCTGTGCTGGGCAATCTCTTAAGCTGAAACCTTTTAGCCTAAGGAAGAATAAATGAGACTGTCCCAGCAACACTCCATTTAAAGCCAGCTGTGGACTTAAGTACTTTCTTAAATAATGTGTCTTAAGGAGACTGATAATGGTTGAAAGAACCACTTGCTGATCACATGCATGTTCTGCTAATGCAGTATTTCTTCTTGAAAAAAGGAAGGTATGTTATTAAATGAAAGTTATCAGTGATGGGCTGATCAGCTCCCTGCTGTTTTACACTGAAAAACACATTGCATCTTACCTGAAGTACTATTCTCTCTAATTGATTATTTCCTAAAGGTATTTCCCACTACTCCACCTCCTTCCTTTGCTCTGATTAACAATTGTAGCATGATCTCATCAGGCCTCGACAAGTATTGATGGGCCACAGTATCATGAGGCTAATAAAGTGTGTTACCCAGTATTTTCTGGTGACACATAAAAACTCCCCTATGAAAGACGCAGGAGACAGAATAAAATATAAATGCTGTTTTATAACAGCAGAGTACTCTGGACTACACAGGGCTGGTCACGAGCATGCTATTTAATGGAGCTCTATAGGCCAACATCGCTCAAGCACGTGGTGGAGGGAGGCAGGGGGGAGGGTAATGGGGGCCCTGGGACTTGGGACCCCACTGTGATGCAACCATGGCAGAGGGGGTGAGATCAGGCAGGACCCAGAACGACTTTATGGGAAAGCAAAACCCCCAGGCACCCTCCCCATGTTGTGCCCCAGCAGCTGAGCAAAGTCCTCTGAGATGAGCAGACCTCTGCCATGCTGTGTGCACTGCCTCCACTTGCTATTGCTGTTTTCTTTTCCGTATTACCTCCACATTGCCCTGTTCATATGAGAACATTAGTAGAGCACACTATTAAACATTTGTGGTATAAGTCCATTCCTTTAAAAAGGATAGGTGGAAACACATATCAGCTATTTTGTTCAATTAACCTCCCTCCTATTTACAGTTATTCCCTGAGCCTGTGTCAAACATTAAACAATAAGGATTAAAAAGGTTAAATTAATTCCCCTCTCTGCCACTTTATGACACAAATGTCAAGCCCAGCAAAGCTGCATGCTATGAGGACAACAGCATCAGTTCAAGGCCAGAGCAAAGCCTTGTTCTCAGATTTGCAATTATCTGCTGACCCCTCTGGATTCTCAGCTGCACTGGGGCTGGTGGATGCTCATCCCCATCATGGGGAATGGTGATGAGAGAGATCCCCAAGACTGCATGAGCACCTGCAGATGCCCTGTTTGCCCCAGGCTCCCTGGGGTACTGTGCTTGGGGGTGATGTGCTCATGCAGCCCTGGAGGACACTGGGCTGGACTGCTCTCCCTGCATCCCCACTTCAGGATGAGACCCACAGCTCCCTCTTTCAGGAAACCCTCAGACTCTCCCCTCCCTTGATTTCCAGTGAAATGATTGTTCCTCATTTTTAAAAAGTGCAGATCCTGAAATTTCCATTGCTGAGTGCAATCTGGAGGCTCACTGGGGCCATCCTTGTTATGGAAGAAAAGGGAAAGAAAAAAAATCCAACACGAGGTACAGCAACAAAGAAAACCCCTTTTTGATCTATCAAGTCCTCTTTCCCCAGCCTCTGTGAATGCCTCACCTCCTGCACAGTCTCTGAATATAAACTTTGTTCAGCACACTCAGGGTAATCTTTTCACATCATAAAACTTATAATCCTCTTAAAGTGGTTTCGTAGAGTTTGAGGTATGATGCACTTATCAAACAACTGAAACAAATAAATCAGCTTATTTAGGCTGTGGTCAGTGTGTGTAGCTCTGTGTATGCAGGGAGGAAGCCAGTGCCATACCAGAATTTGTATACATTAGCAACAAAGCTGTCTGTGACAAGCTGTCCTCTGCACAACTAAATATTTAGTTGCATATCATAAGTAACTTCTTAAGCGATTAAAGCGAGGGTGCTCTCTGTCCGTGCTGGCGCGGGGAGCTAGGGCTTCAGGGCGAGGAGCGTGACAGGCTGGGGATGAGAGCCCTCGGAGCGGCCGTGTGGATGCAGGAAGGGAGGGTGCTCTTGGCAGTCCTCAGGCACACGCTCTGCGGGGCCTCGGGACTGGATGGGGCAGCTCT
>VZRE01002399.1:25137-39307 GCA_013396775.1 Cephalopterus ornatus | reverse complement strand
GAAAACTCACCTAACTTCCTTTTTAAAACCCATAGCAACATGACTGCCTTTTTTTTTTTTTTTTACATGACACAGAAGTGAAATTAACTTTGATTACCAGGTTCATTATCTTATGGATTCAAGCACTAAAGGTCGTCATATTATTGGAAATAGTAAAAAAATTTTTTCTTTCAAATACATAGTTAAAATTAAATGCCAAGTCCTTAATATTTGCTTAAAAATCAAATTTTATTTAATAAAATAATACACCTGAAAAGTCACAGAATACTAGTCCAAAAAAAAAGGCCAGTTATGAAAATTTAGTCAACACTGTAATATTTAAGTCTCATGCACCCTCCAGTGTTTGGAAAAGAAACTACACAAGTGAGCAAGCATTTGAAGAAAAACAGCATGAACAAGTTTTCCTGTCAAGACAGAAGCTCCCTGGGTCATTTACAGCAATTGCATAGAATCATGCATCAGTGATATGACACAGCCATGATGAAAAAAGTATTGTAAAATTATATTTCATGGATCTCTATGGGGTTTAAGGAGGTGATATTTTCTTTGCTAGTGGAGAGGGATCTCTAAGTACACTACTTTGAAAAATACAGTCAAGTGTGCAAAGTATTACAAAAGCATTTCTTAGAAAGTCTGGTATTGTTAAGTATTCAAGTATTCCTCAGTTAATATGACCTCCATATTTTTTTACAGCTTGTTTATACCTTTTCTAAAGAGCCTACATTAATAGTTTATTTAAACAGGAGATACACCCTTGGTAAGGAGGAGGAAAACCAAAGCATTTAGAGGTAAAGCCATGTAAGATACACCACTCTCCCCCTTTTATAATTAATACAAAATTAATTTTTATACTTGTGTATTAATTATAATTTTTATAACTAATACAAATTAATACAATTTATAATTAATACAAACCAGGAAGGTCAAATGTATTCAACCATGTCTATGAAACTTCACTGATTTTAGGTAAAAAACCCAAACAAGTAATTTTTCCATTGGTATCTTTGTTCACTTTAAAAGTTACAAATCCTAAGACAATTTTTATACTTGACACTCAAATGGAAACACTTGTGAGTACAGGACAGACAAAAATGCCCATTGAAAGGACAGTGTTTTAAGTTAATGTCAGGTAGATCCACACAAATATCACAAACAGAATGAAGGCTGGAAACCAAAACTTTTTCAATTGTGATTATGCACAAACTTACATTAATTGTGGATTTTTGTTCTGCACCCTGTTCATACTTCCACAATCGAACAAAGTTTCATTTACAGTTTAAGTGGTAATCGTGCTTTGAAATACATGTTAAGTAACTTCAAAGTGGTTACATCTTGATTGAAAAAAACAACTTTACTTAAACCAAGAGCTTTTTATGTTTGTGTTCAGGATTTAAAGTGTATAAATTCACTGAATTGTTGCTTCAATTAACTTTCCTCATTAGGGATCAATGTAAGAATGCATATACACTTCTGAATACGGTCTTTACTCTCCTGGGTCCACCCTTACTGGTCCATGTGCAAAACTGCCAGGGCAACCAAGGGATTTTACCTGTACAATCAAGATAGTTAATAACTGGTTCAGTGTCAGTTCCATAAGGTTTGATTCCCCCTCACACACACTCAAAACCTTGTCTCTTGTTTACTACAGAACTTAGTTGTGTTAACTACAGCTAGATTATCTTGTTGTTTAGTAAAAAAAACCAGCAACATTTGGCCAATGCTGCAATTCAGTTCAGAATTAAGAGCTTTGTCAGGGAAAGCAGCTGATGTCACTTTCCCTTAGTATAGCTGAAGAGATATTTTTAAAAATTTAAAGAAATAATGACAGTATTGACCAAAACCCTCTTAGAATGAATACTAAAAATATTACAAATACACCTAGTTAGGGTAATGAAAAGAGGTAGTAAACATTTCAGAAGTAAGTACACAAGATAAATATATTTACATACACACACATATATATATACACACATACGAGTACAAAAACATTATAAACCAGTCACTGCCACCGTAAAACTTGCAACTTGACATGTTGCAAATATTTACAGTGACTTCAAAGAGAGCTGGCAATAGTGTGCAAAACAAAGCATGACATCACATATTTTGCAAAGTCGTGTAGGTTTATAAAAATCAGTCTATTCAGATTTTGTCTCTTTTTAACAGCTTTTTGTATGTTTTTAAATAGTGATGTTCCTTTTTGCAATAGCTTCTCTGATTTGACGATCAAGTTCACTTACAATATGATCTTCGTGATTATAGACTCCTGTTCTCAACAGAGTATCCCTCTCCTCTATCAGACGAGAGAGGTAATCATCTGTGCTCTCATTTAGTTTTCTATAATGAAGACCATCCACTCTACCAGCAGAATTATCTTTAGCGCCTTGCAATTGTTTTCTCTCTTCTTCTTGTTGCTTTAGCCTGATGTTGATAAAATAGAAAGAATCAGACAATGAGACACTAAAATCCGCTCTGATTATCTTTAGTTCACCTACTGAAGTACTTAGTAAAATAAAGAAATCTGTAAAAGTAACAAATACTCTCTCTCTGAGGAAAACAACTCAAAGTAAAAGAAATGTTAATATAATACTTAAATGCTAAGAAAACTTTTTCTATATGCATATATAACTATGATACTTGCTATCAAAGCTTCTACTTTGATTATGCAAATTGTACTCAAAAGGGTTCAACATACAAAACTAATGCAGACAGTTTTTGGAGGACATTAGGTAGATCTAAAATTTGAATGTATTCAAAATAAGAACAGTATATATCTTGTTCTTTTCTTAGCACAGTAGTTATACTTAGAACCGAAGGATTAAAATAGAAAAAAGCCTGGTGCTGTAAAACTATGACCATAACATAAAAACCAGGTACAGTAGCCTTAAACATAGATTTTGCTATACTGCAGTACTGTTGCATTTTATAAATGTGTAATCTTTACCTACGGGACACTAAACTGTGTTCTTTCACTAGACTGACAGCCAATTACAATCTTGATTTAATTGAACTTTCTCCTAATTTTAGACTGACCACAAGAAAAAAGAAGGGAAGAGGCTGATATGGAGGAATCTTACAAATACTTTCACACCTGTTAAGCTCATTTCTGATATCCTCCAGCTCTTGTCGGTCTGTTTTCCCCAGCTCTTTTTCTTCCGCTGCCAAATAGCGCAGCCTCATGTGCTCCAGCTCTTGCTGCTGCTTTTTAAGATGAGCCATTGCATTTTCTTGTTCACGCTAATGTGGGAACGGGTGAAGATAATGTGGGAAGGGGTGAAGACATAACTCAGTTGAACATGTGATCAAATGTAAAAGTGCTAATTACAGTGACAGAGCAAAAGTTTAAGAATGAAGTCATGACAATTAAGTCTCCAGGAGTATTAGAAATGTAGGAGTTAACAGAATGTCTTCTTGCATTACAGATATCACCAGATAAGTCCAGTGACTATCACAATCACAGTAAACCTGTCCAAGTTGGATCAGCTGAAGCCCAGTCACAGATACCTTCCCATTAACAAAATAGCAAAAATGTTAACAAACCCTTTTACTAACTCTGGCTTAAGTTGGTAAACATAAAACTTGCACTTCTGGAACTGCTCAAGCTGCTGAGATTTACTCCTTGGCTACATGGTATTTTAAATAATAAATATTTTTAAGAAAGTAAAAGCTAAATAGCTGCAGGAAACTTCCACCATCAGCCCCATAGTGCCTAGTATCAAAGCTTCAAGAACTACTTTTTGAAATGGCAATGTGTGCTTAAAAAATAAGCTTTGAAAACAAGATTCTGGCAAGATGCCCTTTTATGTTTGCATAACACTATGTGAAATTTTAAATAACTTATTTTGTGGATTTAATCCAACCAATCTATCCATTCTAAAAGTTTACTTGTCTCTATTTTTTTAAGCTCTACACACACATTGTAACAAAAGTAAGGTTTGAGTCCACTGCCACCTCATGACAATAGTGTCTTCATGAGAAGTAAGGTCCTCTCTCCACTTGTTTCCCTCCCAGTTATTTTCCATATGACCTTGTGCACTAAGTCAATACAGTCAGTCTCACTTTTTGAATAGGACGGAAGACCTGAGGTAGGTTAAAAAGTATTACAGGAGGTTATAAAAACATCCTAGATCTAAGCATATGCTGAAGTGGAAGGCTACCTCTGTAATTCTGACATTGCCTTCATGTGAAATATTTGATTGTTAATAAAATCAGCTTTATATTTACTGGAGGGGGGTAAAGAAAAGATAATTTTTTGGTTGATAGGTATGAGCACATTCTTAATATAGTCAACCTTTTTGGAAGACTTGAGTAGGGCAGTTTCCTGAATCTCAGTTGCCAGCACTTTAAGTACTCCCTGTTGATGATCAAAAATTGACAAGATAATCTGAATTTCACAAGCAATTGGTATAAACAAAGACTAATTGTTAGTGTGAACAGAAAAAGCAATAGAGAAGTACTTGACCAGAAGTCATAGCATGTATGTAAACACAAAATATTTTTATACTAAATTCAATACATCAGCCAGCCAAATTAAAGGTTAGAACTGCAGTGAGACAGGTCATAAAGCTTAAAGAACAATTTGTTAAAGGCTTATACACTACTAATAAAACCAGAAGTAGGAATCCTCCCAGAGAGTCTACAGTTGACAGATGATTGAAGCTTAAGATACCAATATTGAAGCTTAAGATACCAAAACCAGTATTGACATCACAGGAATAACTATTTCCCCATTTTTCATTTTATTCTTTCCTTAAACAGAGTCTTTAAACCAGGAACTACCAGCAGACCTTACTTCCACTGTGGCCAAAGTTGTTGAAACCATAGCTAAAACCAAAACAAACAAGATGTATGGGTACACCAGAAAGAACAAATCCAGCTTCCGTAGAAAAGTCACTCTTCCAACTAATCTAAAAAAAAAAAAACCAACCAAACAACACACCAAAGAAACCACCTTCAACCAAACACAAAACTAAGCTGCCACAGAGAAAGAACTCTCAGATTACTCAGGGTTTAGAATACCAGAGAAAAGACAGCAATTAATCATTTCCATAAGAGCAAGAAAATAACAATGGACTCCACAAGAATCTCCTCTTCAGTATACTCGTAAAGGAGAAAAATCACTCTGGAACAGTTTACGGCTGATACAAAGTTATTCAGTGGGGAAAAGTAGATGTGGAAGAGTGGGATATTATGAGTTGGTTTGAAAAGGAAGCAGATAAGTTAAGAATACGTTCACTTATGTCTGTTAAGCACTATAGCCAGAATGTAGCTGCTGGCTCATGATATACTTAAGCAACTAACAGAGGGCAGCTGGAGGACATTCAAAGATATCCAAGGCGGGTTTCTAGATCTTGTCCATCTACTGCTGACCTCTGTATGGACCAGACTGATACTTCACATCAGTTCATTAGCTGGGTTTTTTCCACCCAACGAAAAGCACTGGCTGAAACTCAAAACTAGGTCTATTCCAATTAGAGACATGATTTAAGTTATTAAAAGAGAGCAAATTAATCACTTAAGCAATATACTTAAACATGTTAGGAGCTTCTTGATCACATAATGTTTTGAATATAGATATTAATGTTTTTTAAAAATGCTACAGAAAAAGCAATGCTGTTCAAGTATTTAGAAAGCATAGACAGTGTTTTGGTTTTTTTTCCCCCCCTAAAGTCCCAGCCAATATCACAATGGTATTCTTTGGTCTTAAAATACAGACAGGCAACAGCATCCAGACAGTAAACCCAGACTTCAAGCATAAAACAGGCTATGAGGAAAAAAGAAACAAACAGACTCCAAGGAGGAATGCAATTATTTTAACTATTTTGATAGTTGGACTTACTTTGAGTTGTTTATTTTGCTAAATGCAGGTACTAAGATAAAATGCTGCATATGATCTAGTCCCAAATAGGTTGGTATAAAACCAGTACAACTTTAGTTACAGAATAAGTAAATAGATTGACAGCAAATCTGATTATCTCAATTAGAGATCTAGAATCTAGATCTCTAGAAATATGAGGACAGGCTAATATTTACTTCTTTTTGAGACCATCAATCACTATACTTGGTGTCCCCAGTTTGATCTACTAAGCTAAATCCTTTTCAAAATTAAGCAAATTAAAATACTGCTGTTTCAGAAAAAAACCCTCAATGCAAGGATGAGATCTAAAATCTTGAGCATATTAAGTCTCCTTTGTAAAGTTCTATTTAGTCTCAGGGGAGCAGCGGTTGCCCTGTACATATAGAACAAATCTGGAAATTTCTACTTATCTGTCCTTACAGGACGAGCTACTTCTTCTGATTAAACACCAACTCTAAAGAAACTTAATACGCATGTCCCTGTAGTAGATGTAGTTCTGGTTTTGAAATCAGTTTGTTTAGTACATCCTGGGTTTCCTGTTGACATAATCTAATAGTAGGAAGAATCTTAGAGGCCACTCGGTAAGTTATATAAGAAAGCTATTTACAAACAAACTGCCTCACCTGTACGAAAACCGTCTTCTTACTGCGGAAGATGAGGCTGACATCTTCCTCTTAGGTGATGTCTAGAATCTAACTTTTACACATCAGAGGACTTCTAATTGTCATTATCTCTTCTTCTAGCCTTTCAATCTATGCTGATTTGTAATATGATTATCTTCAGTCCAATACATTTTTGCAGAGAGTGAGAAAAGGATTAACTTTAGAAAACTCTTTGTTCTGCAATTCAGTTCATTCATGCCCCCATTGTTCCATCTCAAACTAGGGCTACTGTCATGGGAAGCTGGAGCATTAATCTAAGTCCGTCAAATTTGTGCATCTCAATAATTATATATGAGAATTTTTCTGAAGGTAAAAAAAATCACTTGAAAAAAAGGGCAAAAATCACTTGAAAACTAAATATTGTGAAACTAAGGCAAAACAGACTAGCATTTGCTACTAGGACAGCAGTACTTTCACATACACACAAATTCTCACATAGCTGTGACTACAGCAAGTAGAAGTCTTCCAATCCAGCACTTCAGTTTGTGGAGTACATTATTCAAATCTAAAAGGAGAGATTTTGAAAGTGTCCTCACAGCTGCACTTGAAAGGAAAGGCATAACTGCACACTGGCCATAGGAAGCACGTGGGACTACGAGTTCCACGACAAGCAGCTATGTTACTATTTGAGGCAGGAAAGTGCAACAATCCATAAGTTTCTGTTGTTCAGCAACATGCTCACAATGACAATCTGAGAGCAAAAAAGGCATTTTAAACAATCTCAAAGGAGAAATACATGTCAGAAGAAGCAAATACACTTAAGGTTAATAGAACAATGACTGAAGCTCAATCAGACCAGAAAGAAGACAAAATATTCCTAATGCTTTCATATTGATCAAAAGGGATCTCATTCAATAATTTGGTCCTTTATGCCTTCACTGTTCGATTTCATTTCAAAACCATAATTTTTTTTATTAATGTCTTTAATAATATTTGATTAAACCAAGAAAAGGACAAAAGAGAATGATGCAGAAGCCAAAGAGATGAAGGAAAAGCAAGTCTCTCCTGCAGAACCCTTTGTTCAGTTCTGTTCCTTTTGATACTTTTCTTTGCGAAAAACACCTGTTCTAAAAACCCAACAAACACAAAACCAACCAAAACCAATGAGACTAGTGAGCATGCTTTTTGCTCAGGATAATACTCCTAAATTTGTAAGTAAGTAAGATTTAATGTAAAGTGTGCTAAATTCTACTTTTCTCCATAGAGGAGAAAAACACTTATCTCCAAGCTAATGTTGGGAAGGAATTCCTTTCAGGCAAATGTGATTGGAAATTTAATTTGATCACTAATACAACTGATGTAAAATGACAAATATTTGGGGTATTCAGGGGAAAGTCAAGATTAATTCTAGTCAGTGAAAGTCAAGAATTTCAGAGGCATGCCATGCTGTTACTCTGAACAGACATCTAAGCACAGACATCTAAATTAAAAAAAATAAAAATCAACACTTTCTGAAGCAAGATTTCCCTACCTTTCAGTTTGAGACAGTCCAACTTGGAAAAAAGACACTAAAACAAGTGAGAAAGGATTCTGCAGATTCATTTGTGATGGATCCTGCACATAATTTACATTACACACTTCATACTTTCTGATTTTCAAATGCCTTTCCCAACATTAGTCTTTGACTCCTTTAAAAAGTCTGTCATAACAATTTGTATGGTGCATAACAGAAAACTTGCTCTATGTATACCATTCACAACAGGGCAAGAGAAACACATTTCCTAATAATCCATCAATACAAGAAGATAGCAATGAATTTACAACAGTTGTTTGATAAGAAGGGAAGCATGCCGATTTTGAGTTCATTTATATACAGTTTTGCTATGATATGTTGAGGGGCCATAAAAAGACTGTCTTTTGTTACAATGAGAGAGAAGGAAGGATTTTTTTATTCATCTCAGTGATGAAATTGGTGTCACTTCAGAGACATTCAGATTAAATCCACTTCTTCCATAACAAAGTAACAATCCACTGAGCAACAAGCACTTTTTTTAAACTCGAGAACGAGCAGAACTCTACTTCATAGTAGCACTTGAAATGTAGCAGAAATTATTGAGAGATCTTCCAAAGTGAAAAAACAACATTCAAAAAACATTTCTGCACATTTATAGTACAAATAAAGCCAAGCCCAGCAGTTCTAAACCCCCTTGGAACATCTTCCTTTTATTCTGTGTATACTGAAAACCTAAGTTTTAATTGAATACAAAGTATTCTTTAAGTGTACCTGAGTGCACATAAGTTTATACATACATACTCACGTGCTTAGAATTCTCAGTCAAGACTTCCTGACAAACTTTCCTCCTATAATATATCCTAACATAAGGAACATTTCGGATTTATTCCCAACTGCTTACTCTAGCCAGTCAGGCTGTTTTAAACCTTAGTAAGAGGTATTAGAATTTTTGATTTTAAACACTTAGAATTTTGCATTTTTACATTTCACCTAAGGGAACACTCCAGAATCATCAGCTGCTGGACTAAAGGCAACTTTGTGAATAGAAGATAAACTCACCAGAAACTCAGAACACTTGGAAATACTTTACACTTGCATCACCACCCAATAATCATCAGCCACTATCCCACAGTAAGGCAGCCACAGATGAACCAAAAGTATCATGTGTAAATTACTCTGAAAATTATCTTTGCAGTATGGATTATTTGGCCCAGTACTTTCCCCTCCAATACTTTCTCAGCACTGCTAGTTCTGCTATTCCTTCTGCTCATTTTCTTTTCTTCACCGCTCCAGCCTCCTTCAGTAAAAATTATCACCAATATTCCTTTCACTTGCTAATTTTATATTTGCTGTCCTCCTTTTACATCTCCCCAAACAAAACAAATCCAAACCAAACAAAGCCACATGTGAGGTATCAAATAATTTACTTGAAGGTTTTACTACTTTTCATCTCTAATGTAGTGCTTGAGACATGGAATACTGTTTTAGAAGCTTGCACAGTGGAAACCTTCATCATGTTTTGAAACTTACGATACTACAGACATATCAGCATTAAATAAAAATTAGTCAACAATAAAAAAACCTCAAAATTTCAATTATAATCAGATCATAAAAGAATCCCTGTATGCCACCAGGTGCTTTAGTTAAGAGGCTCTTCAATCAAGGAAGCACAATCTTTATTTTGCCATAGCTGCCTATAAATCCAAAAGGGAGATGTAAACATACATACACTAGACTAAACAATGGCTAAATAGCAGCCACTATTCACTCTCCCACTCATACATACCATGCAAGTCTGTGGGAAAAACTTAGGACTAAAGCTAAGGAACTCAAGTAAAGTTTTCTGAAAATAACCCAGAGCTGACAAGTCAGTAGGAGGGCCTGGATGGTTTCAAGGCACAGTTTTTAACCAAGATTTGGACTACCAACTGGTTTGTTATTTGTTGTTTTTCTTTTTTCCCCGTTTATTTTCTTTTTCTTTTTATGTGACTTATTTTTAACAAATATTTACATCCTATCCTTGGCTAAATTACTTACAAATTAATCATATTAATTTCTGAGTGGATAAGTAAGATACTAGACAAGACAGTGAATTGTCAGCCAGCCAATACATTCTATGCTGTATTAAACAAATGCACCATTGCTGATTCTAACAGCTTTGTAGGGCACAAAAACATTAGAAGACTTACAAAAATATTTTTCACAGAACACTGAATGCATGTACATTTTGAGATTTTGGCTATTTAGATTAAATCTGACTATCAACTGCTAAAAGTGACATTTCTGCCAGTTTTTATTTTTGTTTTGATACAATGTTTCTTACACCCAGACAGGTACTGATTTTAGCATCTAAGGTCTCCATAAACATGTCTGCAATTTTCTGTGAATAGTTTGATTCCTGTCAGAAATAATGCTAACATCCATAAAAAAATATGGAAGTCTTATTTGTGTAGTATTGAGATTGCCCAGTAGGCAAGTCTTGAAGGACAGTTTCTGAAACCTCCAGAAATGATAAAATCTACTTGGGTGCGCAGATATGTAACTGATTGTTGACATTTTTGCCTCCCTAAAGCTGAACAGGGTATAACAAATGAAGTATTAATACAGACTTGCCCTGAGTGACAAAGAGAGAAGAAAAGTAAGCTTGGTGAAGTCTACTGTCACTCAGCTTTACAAACTGTGTTAAAATTCAACTAACTTCTGTATCTTTTTTAGCCTAGGTAAGTAGGATATATATATGTGCCCTCGTATACCCAGTAACACTGGCACTGTGTTTAGCATTCAAAATCCTACAAATGGAGAAGTTTAGATCATATTCTATTAACAGTCCCATACTTTTTTAAGTTATGTGCTGCATATCTCACATTCTGCAAAATATAAAACTACCCCAGATGTGTGCTAAGAACTAGTTCCAAAGTAAAAGAAAACTTTTTAATTAAGGAAACATTGACTTTTATGGTTGCAAATCAGAAGAGCATTTTATTAAATGCTTAGCCTGTAGATTATGCTTCTTTAATTCACAAATTGACTGCACCAGGTCACCTTTGAGTAATGGAAATCTCTGTTTAAACATTTTTTTGGCAATGGGCACAAAGCATTAGATCTCATTTCCAAGACTTACCAGCTGGGTTTTGTCATTAACATTTATTAACAATCTAAGATATGGCTTTCAGCGTCTAATCCTCACTACACAAATGTTTTGTATAGTTCTCTAGAGAGCTTTGGTGTGACAAATTACTGGCACAGATTACAACCCTGCGGCTATTCACCAGAGGCAATGCAAAATTAATATGGTACTAATCCAATTTAAACAAGAAATTGGTCAAATTATGCACAATTGCACAAATCATTGGAACTAAAGCAAATCTAGAATTCCTTAAGCAACAGTTTCCAAATTTATATTTAAAACACAGTAAATGGTTTTTGATCAGATGTGCTCCAACTTTAATTTGGCTCTTTAAAGTCACTTAAATTCTTTATCAATACATCAAGTATAAGATGAAGCACAGGAGTATAAAAACCTTAAGAAACTACTTTGAAAGGGTTTGTTCTGTTGCAGAAAAATTTTAAGTAGCATAATTTGCTGTACATGCCAACTTATTTTATGGTTCAGACTTTCAGCAAGAGGGTCAGTTGAAAACATCAACATATGCTAATAAATTCAGATCATCAGGCCTACGGTGATGAAATTTGTAATAGGAACGTGATAGGGATACACACTGGTGTTAATGTGGCAAGCAACAATCTTCTCTTTTATTCTACAGGAATTTTAAAACATGACAAGAGAAAAATAGCCTGGACATTTCATGACTGCTGAAGAAATCTTAATCAGAGACATAAGGTTAATATTCTTCCTCCTATAATCTTCTCAAATCATAAATGTTTCAGAAATTGGAGATAAAAATTCATAACTCCTTTTACTACTGGGTAAAAAAGGAGCAATGTGAATATGGCAAATAAAGATGAGTTTTTACTTAATATCAGTGATTACAGTGTACATTTGCTCTCTTCAAAGAGAAATACAAATTAAAATACAAATAAATTAGGACAGCATGGGATTGACCTCTTACTCTCCAAAACCTGAATATTCTATCAGTAAGAATGAATTAGGTACTATTATCCTTAAAAAAACCCAACACTGATCCTCAACGCCTCGAATTAGGTATGAATACAGGTAATAAAAACTTTTTACTAAACTTGAATTCTGAAGCTTTATGTCCATGTCAAGGTTTGTTCAGCTACTGGGATTAATTATTTTCTAATTTGTTTGTCAAGGCCAGTGGAAATTCTTGCCATTCCTCAGTATATTGTTTAATTATTGTTTAATTCAAGAAAGACAGTTGATGACAAAAAACAACATGGAGATACAATACAGATTCAGCAAGGATGAAGCTGTTGCTACTGCAAGCTTGAATGAAGTGACTTCAAGCCACGTGTGTGACTATACAGACACACAGAGACACACAAGAACTCTGTTAAAACATAGCAGTAAAATAGTATGCGATTAGAAATTCCAATACAGAAGAAAGTTTCACTTCCAATTTAAATTTCCTCTAAGTTTACTTCATTTTACAGTATTCATCAAACCTTAAGCCCTTGTTTCTAAAAGTGAAGATTTCTTTCTTGTCTTTACCCTTCATTGATGATACAATTAAAATACAGAACAGTTAGGACTGTAATTGACCAAGTTCATTGGGATAGAAGCAAAATATTTTCTCTGGAACTGGTGATTCAGCATTATTTGCAACTAAATTAAACGTTTTATACACACCTGCTTTTAACTATGTCAACTTTCTTTGCAGGTGTGAGCTTCAGTCTTGCCTGAGTTCAATGTCAAACATAAACCAGTTTTGCTGTTCTCATTTTTGTTAACAGCATAGCTCGGAGCTTTACTTTGCAAAGGCAAACTCTAATAAAACGAAAACTCCCAGCAGTTAATGGTAATCCTAGTAGCTTCCAACATCACATTAACTTGGTTGTCTCATATGACCAAAGAAAACCTGCATACCTGTTTTAACCTTGCAAGTTCTTTCAAAGCCCTTGTCCACTGCTGTTTGTAGTGGAGCTTTGACTTGGTAGCTGACTCTAACTTTCTTTCAAGTTCAACCTGAAAGCAATTAAAATCATATCAGCTGAAGCAATAACAGCAGTAACAATCACTGAAAGATGTATATATACAAAGGGTCTGGTTTAAGAAAAGTGTTTATGTAGTGTAATATACAACATCATCTAAAGCTGTTATACAATATAACATAAATATTATGGCACATGAACATTTTCTTGTTTAAAATATAACCTTATTTTTATTGGATGGCCGTCTACACAAAAAAAGAAAGATTACTTTTTAGCACTAAATCTGCTGATGTAACCTTTAGATTTAAGATTCTCAAATTAGCCATCCCCTCATCCCTTTTTTATTCAAAGTAAGATTATAAACACTAATTTAACAGAAATGTTGATGGATAAATCTCACCCTTAAAAGGTGTGTGGATTTTTTTTTCTTTCCTGCTGATGGAAGATGTCCTACATTTTTTCTCTGAATTATGCATCTGTTCAAACCATTCTTTAAAATCTACATATCTAGTGTGAACCTTTAATCTTACTACGCAATTTATAAAAAGCGTTACACACAAAAACATTTCATTGCATTCTATTCTGTGTGCAAAAAAAAAAAGGGCAAAAAGTTATGAAGCACAAAAAATAATCTGAAAAAATGAAGGATTTTTAATTAACATCTGAGAAAGTGATATTTTCCTTTAATCCAACAAAAATTTAATTTGTGAAGATCTTAAAGCACAGATTTAACTAAGCAAATAAAAATAGGAAATTTTAAAATATTTAAAACTTAAGAGTTTAAACAGCCTGTAGAGACAAAAAATACTTGGTATCATTCGCTTGCATTATTAGAAGTTATTCAAGAATATAGCAACACACAGACTGGCCACATAACTCAGTGCAATTTGTGCCAAGAAGCCTGGCTTAAATTTTTCTCAACTTATTTGGTCAACAATTTGACTCAACCCTTGTAATAATTCAGAGCATAAATGCCCATATCAGTTGTTCTAATTAAAGTATCCTCTACTCAAGGCATGTATGATTCTTAAGAAATCAACTTATGATGCTGATTCCATTCCACTGACAAGTAACACAATCTCTTTCCAGAAACACTTAATAACAAAAATACACATAATGGAATACCAG
>VZRE01002399.1:0-25126 GCA_013396775.1 Cephalopterus ornatus | reverse complement strand
CATAATGGAATACCAGTCTAAATTAATCCTCAGAAGAAAATACTCATTTTTCCTTATTCTTTTATAAATAGAATGTTCAGAGTCCCCAGCATAAATCATTATCTAAATGTATAGGTTAGGTTTTTTCCCTGCCTTAGCCTCTAACATTACTGCATCCTCTATAGAAATAAACGGCCACTGTTGGCCTTACTAGCGCCTGAATATTTAAAGTCTGAAGAAATAACTGAAAAAAGTAAAATGAAATGGACAAATTAACCAGTTTATCACACAGTATTTTTCTACATCCCCCTTATCACTGAACAGACCATTGTGACAGTTTTTAAGCACTAGAAAAATCCAATATACCTTTTCTAAAGTGAGAAGATTTATTTCTGATTGTAGCTGGATTTCTGGTTTGCTACTTTGCTGTTCTTTGTATTGCTGGAACTCCTTCTCCAAAATTTTATGCTTACTTTCTGCTTCATAAAGCTACATTAAAGATAACAACACACAAGTTAGCAGAAAACCCTATTCACAGACAAATAATGAGATGACAGAATTTAAGTTACTTCTTAGTGCCTGGAATTAACATCTTACTGTCAATTATCTGATATAAAACAGACACTGAAAGCTACACAATCATAATTAATGATTTCTTGATGATGGTACACAGCAATGTCTTAATAGGAAGAATTTTAAAGATCCAGTACTCAGTATCAGAAAGAAAAAAACAACTCTGTCCTCATATACAGAAGATTGAGATTTATACACATTTTTGTTCACATTTCTAAAACAATTTGCAGAAGAAATACAGAAAGCAAAAGTACTAAGATTTACACACATTTTAAAAAAAGCCAGTGCTATCTACTGTATGAAGTTTTATTACTTACTCAGTTTCACCATCATAGCTTTTTTAGGAGTGTCTGCAAAAGGAAACAACTAATACTTCGTGCAGCCAAATGATTTACAGGAAAGGCTGAAGTAGAAAGGCTTCAGCAACTAATGACTTAACGCTGGGTACCTCTACCCTCACAAGGTACTTCCACAGTTTCAAGAAGATTTTTATAAAGAGTGCATTGCTTTTCAACTTACTATAGGTAATTTGAAAAATGATGCCAGTACACAGTTACTTGCCACACAGAAAGTAAGCAAGTCAAATATTTAAAAGCATTTTTTACTATACCATATTAAATATATTGAGTTTTTTGTAATATGTTTTCTAAGTGTAGCTTATGTTGTTCTTCTGTTAATTACTATTCAACTATAAATACTCCATGCACCTCACAGAACTGATATATTCCATCACAGAATATCATCCCACATGCTGTTCTTGTATTTATGTCCAACTAGATAATGTAAGTATTTCCATGAATAGTATCCAGAGTTTAGAATACTGGGTGAAAATGCTTCAGAGAATTAATTTCAGCTTCAAAGCCTACAACTTCTTCTAGTAGTATAACAATATTTTAATTCTTTGGATCTTCTAACTGAGTCATCTCTTTTTTAATTCCAAAACTTTGCTTTTTCCATTTATTATTATTACCAAATGGACATAAGAAAGGAAAGATGCTTCACAGGGGGCCACACAAAAACACTGCAGGTTTTTTTCACACATAACCGCAACAGCCAACTTGAACAAAAGGTACTCCTGTATATTTACCTTTCTATTTTTATCTATTTCTTTTTTAAGCAGACATATAGACGTGATGCTGATGACAAAGACAGCAACTAATATCTTTTGATATGAAAAATGCCAGGTCTCCTTAGAACTTCTACAAAAATATTTAATTTCTTGTTTTGTTCTGCAAACACTTTCAAAAACTGAATTTCCCATGAGACCTCAGGTTATGGACTGTTAGGAAACCACACAAATCATATAAATAAAGCATAACTTCCTTATTCAGGAAGTAAGAGTGATGTATTTCAAGGTGGATACTTCAAAGATCTTCTCTTGCACATAATGGGGCTTCCAAATAAGTTCAATTGCAGAGTTCTCTAAATGCCTAAGTGTGAAAATTGTATATCAACAAATCCTTTTAAAATGTAAGTAGTAAGTATATTGTTTAGAACAATTAAAATTCTAGCAAGAAATGTTCTGGAATAAAAGCAAATAAACAACACCCCTCCCCCCCAAAAAAAACCAAAACACAAACACCCAAAAAGGTTTAAAAAAAAAAAAAAAGAAAAGAGACCCAGCTGGTAACAGGGACTTTCTGCACATTACAAAGAGAAAGATCATAGACTGAAACTCCAAAGCAAGTAAACAAAACCCCTCAACAATGCAAAAGAAAAAGCCTGTCATATGCAGACTATGTGGTAACAACCACCACATATTGAAGCATAGCAGGAACAGCGCAGAGAAAGACCACCGGCATCATCCAGAAAGAATGGCCTTCACACAAAACAGGACAAAACATAGTGTGGCTTGTGTTTGAAAGAGACAGTATGACAGCCACCTATACAATTAGGAATAGTATGTCACACAGACACTAAAGGGTTCTTCACAATTATTAAGTAATGAGCTTAAAATGAACATAAAAATGAACAAAAAATGTGAACACATGATTAAGTTTTAGAACTCCCTGTCACAGGATGTTGCAATACTAAATACTTTTTAGAAGGAATCAGATGAGTTCATGAAGAATACTTTCATTGATGGCTAGTAACTATTAAACGCTGACTCTGGCTGAGAGTACATATAACCCTTGACGGTATTGCTGGATATACCAAAATTGCATTGTAATTGTCCGATTTGTTGCCCTCTAGATCCAACTATTGCAACAGCATAATGTTAGGCTAATTGATCTTTGGTCTGATAACTTTGGTCTGTTCCAAATAGGAGAAATAAAGTGATCATGATCTTTTTTTTTTAAAAAGAGCCTGTAGAAGCTAAAAAAGAGTCAGTGGGAGCCAAAAGAATGAATTTGAACAAAGAATACTAGCTAGTGGCATTTGGTTGCTTGAGCATGAAGAACTACTGGCTGTCTCATCCGGACTGCTAGCTGCCAACATGACATATACAGAATACAGAACTGATTCACTTATCACTTTGAAGAGGATAGCAGTCTGCAGTTTGAAACGGCTCATCTCAATTTAATGGCTGTTCAAGTAGAATAGTTAGATTAGCATCTTCTAGGTTAGCAGCATTTTTGAACTAGCTGTATTTTTAAAAAGTTTACTGTACTGTGGTTAATATATGCTGACAAGAAAAGAAGGTAGTTATTATCAGTGTTTAATATGAACCTAAAAACCCACTAGAATCCAGCACAACTCTTCCTAATACAAAAATATTCCTTTGTCTGACACAGTTCTTCAAACAGTGAAAGCTAATGTCATTATCACTGTCACAAATCAGACACAAGAAACACCAAAGCAAGCAATTAATCTACATAAACGAAGTACTCTGCAAAACACTTAGGCATTAGATTTAGTCTACTTAACAACAAATTAAGTGTCTAATGATGTAGCAGCTGGAAAAAAAAAGTACTAACTTTTACAATATACTTTAACAATCAAGAAAAATAGCCAGACTAGCCCTGTTGTCAGAGTGAAAACCAGCTTACAGGACAACAGAATGCAGTCTGAATTTTCTCAGTTTAGAAAGTACTGCTCTTGGAATAGAAGACTGCAGTAACAAGATAATTCTTCCATCCACCCCAGTAAGGATAGTAGAAACACTCTTTTGCAGTGGAAAAATAAAACTGCACAGTAAAACTATCTCTATTTTTGCTAGATGTTACTTGATAACAATTTATTAAATTACTGAAATGCATACTGCTGTTTAAGTTCTTCATGTAACGTAGGCTTTTATTTGAAATTCATTTTCAGTTGTTAAAAAATAACTTAAAGCATTGCATTGCAAACTGGCCCTACAACTGAGCAAGACTGACGGGGATGGATCTCAGCACATAGCTCACCAAACAACAGAAATAAAATGTTTATAATAAACTTGTCAGAATGCACTTGCCTCCAAACCACTTCGGGTACTTACAAAAATGCTCACTTTAATAGACAAATGGCTGCGGCAGAAAATGTAAATGTACTTACCTGCTGATGTAAGCGAAGCTTGTCTTCTTCCAGTTGCTTGATTTTTGACCTTTCTAGCTCAAGCTGGTGTGCACATTCCTCTCTGACTCGCCGCACAGAATCCTGTAGCACCTGCAGATTTCGTTCATGCTCTGCTTGCAACTCCTTCTTTACTCTTTGAAGCTTAAAAAGAGAGAGTTAATTTATAATATAAACGCATAAATACATATTAATCCAGAGGGGTGAGAGCTTTACTTTAAAAGTCTCTTACAACATTTACTAATATTCATGACAGAAAAATTGTTATCCATTTCACATATTAAACAATAAAAATTCCATTTGTCTATATGTTTGCTATATACTTTTTGTATTTCAGTTTAACTAACAATCTACCAATTATTATATTTAAGCTACAAATATACTCTTGCTTGACTACTGTAAAGCCAGAGCTATCTGTGTCTCTTCTGTACATTCTACATGATTCTACAGGATTGCTAAAGGCAAGTTTTATATCCACCTTTCTACTAGAAACTGAAAAGCTAAATATACTAATTCAATGCAGAGAAAGCAGAGTCACAGTTACAGCCAAGATGTCTTTAGGTCAGTAAGACTGCAGTCTTCAAACTGAGCATATTGAGAGAATTTTTCATAGAGCTAAACAGAAAAACAGTCCTTGATATGTTTGAACTTTCTAGAAAGATGCTACTGGCCCAGAAAACTGCTAACTGAATAGAAACTTCTCCAAATAGCAATTTCTCAAACTATGTAACTGCTAAATGAACCCTTCTATTATTTTGTCCAGACATTTTTGGAATCCATTGATTTTTATCATCTCTAAACTCTCAGGTCAGAATTCCACTGAATTTTGAGAGAAAAACATACGAGATTCAAAATAACTACTGTTACTCAGACTGAAACATACTTGGCCAAACCAAAGCATCAGATTTTTTTGCACAGATGTTAGAAGTCAGAACACTACAGCACAAATTGCATCCTGAGGTGTACAGAGAGTGTGGGTACTGAACAAGCCAGTCTCTGGGTTGGGAGCTCTCTTAACTTTGTTACAGGGACAGAAAGGATTAGTACGATATTCTCCTTGATTTACAAGGAGAAAAGAGAAAGTTTGTTGGACTGCTAAACCACCACAGCAGTTTATCTACATAATTTTGAGTTTGTTCTGAAGTACAAAAATAGGCAGTTTATTTTTTTTCTCTTTTCATATGACTAGTGTCCCTGAAGTCACAACCCACTTTCTCATATTGGGGGTAATCAGTAAGATCTAGAGACAATGGTAGTTACTGGATTCCCTTGTATCCTCTTTGGTCCTGTCACTAAAAAAAAAAAAAAAGTAACTCTGAAATCGTTGGATAACAAAACCTGGACAGTTTCTCCCAGATCTCCTTGTCAACTTCTATTTCAACAGTTAATCTAGTAATTACCTTTTGAAGTGAGCTATTCTTGTGCACATGTACTTTATTCACCTGACACTACTAAACCTAAAATCAGATATGCTAATGTTACATAAATATCTCCATGACACTAGTTCTGTCAAGAATAGACAATTTACAGTTCTGCAATTCTAACAACCACTTAAAGAGTTCACCAAATTTCTATTTCGGTAAAAAAGTGCAGTTGTAACAAAATGTGGACTAAGTTACTAGTGCTTCTCTATTCATCAGTATGAATGTGGCTATTTCAGATCCTATACACAGCTCACAATTGTCACTAAGTCAAAATTCAAAGCTTACAGAAATAGCTAATGCAATTGCATTGCTTAAGACAATTGAGCAGATTTTACCTCTGATTCAGCACTAAAAAGCTGTCGTTCTCGCTTATCTAGATCTCTCAGGGTTTTCTGAAGTTTTTCTTCCAAAACATTATATTCTGCTACCTAACCAAACCAAAAAAAAAAAAGAAGGTATCAAATAATGACAATTTTTATTTGGAAGCTTACATATAAAACAAGTCTCCAGCTCTTAATTAGGAATTTTACAATGGAGAGTCCTCCTTTCTAACTCAGTAAAGGCTAATAGGTTGCCATGCACAGCCAGGCTGTAGCAGTGCTTTTAGACCACACACGTGAAAGGCAATTAAGGTTAAAAAGCCCCCATGCAGAGCAAGCTAACCTAAGGATTTCTAACAATTATTCTATGATTAAGGGCCACTTTTAGTATTTTTCCACTGTTGCAGACCAGATGCATGCAGGTGCAAAGGCTAATCACAGACTCTTTGTTCTATGTTTACCTTGTTGAATTTATAGCAATGACAGATTTACAGTAAGACTTTCACCACATATAAGGACAAGCTGCCTTACCTTTTTCTTCACTAATGCCTCTCTCTCTCTATCTCTTTTCTTCCATTCTTCTGCAAGTGCTTGCATATGGACCATTTCCTTCTTTTTAAGCTTTTAAAGGCAAAAGAGAGAAACAAAGCCCCCAAACCAGAAAACCAGATCAAAATTGTTGGAAGTGCAGCTTTAGAGTACTGGCAGATGTAAGTCTTGAAGCAAAACCATTTTGTACAGTAACTTATGACTCAACATATGATTCTGATAGAATTATTTCTTACACTAAAGTAAAAAATGCAAACTAAACACAAGTTTGAGAAAAATATCCTAACAAATAGACACCAGATCCCCAGTATCTTTTAAAAAGAAGGATGTGATTAAGAATACTTAGAATGAGTTCACGAGTAGAAACATAGCAATGGATTTTTGAGTGAGACTAAAGAAATGCAGTGAATATTTAACATCCATAATGTGAATTGTGGGTATCTACTGTACTCCATAAGAGTAATGGAAAATTTTGAAGGGGATATTCTGTAGTTCAGTATCTTCAGGCACTTAAAAGAATTAACCTTCTTCCTTAGGAATATGGAATTACTGGGTGGATTAGTGTACCTCTGAAGTTTTAATATTCTGTATGAGTAAAATTTAGTTCTTATTTGAAACAGTGGCAAAGACAAATACAGGTAATGTTCCCCTCATCAATTCCACTAAAAATTCTCTGGCAATCATGTAATTTAGGTAATAAACAGAAAGAGCAAAAACCTGATTTTCAAAAAGGTCCTCTTGCATTTCCTTCCACATTTCTAACTCCAGTGCTGCTTTGTATTCAAGAGTTTCTCGAGGTTCTGGATGGTCTTCTGGAGCACAATGAGGCTGAGTAGGAGGAATATGCTGTTGTTGACCAGCACCTACACCCTGATAAAATAAGAGCAGATTTTTCACTGGAAACTCAACTTTTCAAAGACACGTTCAAGGCAAAAAGATAAGATTTATGTAAAATTTACTTGAGAAGAATCTGACACCAGAACTTCTTGCACCTTCACAAGCCCGTAGTCTTCCAAAGTGGTGGCATATGAAAGCTCTGCTATTCTGTTGCCTGACCTATAAATAGCATTAGAATGTTATTTTAAGGAAAACTGTCTAAAAATACAAAAAGCGAATTGTAAACCAACACAAAAACCAGCAAAGCTGAAGTCCTGAAAATTCCATGCAAGCTCAAAATCTCTAAACAGTTGTCTACATGAGAGCTCGAACATGATCTCCTATCTACATTGTTAAGTTAGGGATTAGTTTGTGCAATAAGCTTTCTGACTTGAACAGATAATTTGTCATTGGGAATCTATTTAACAGATTACTATATTCAACATATACCTGCACCAAGGAAATGATCCAAAATTGTACCTACAATCTTAAATCTTTCTAAAGATGTAACTGTCAGGTATTGCTGCTGGCTTCATTTTAAGATACTTGTTCAAAATTGTTAGTCTTGTTTTTTTAAGTGTTAACAGTAAACTTTCTAGCTATCCACAATATGTTACTTAGCATATCATATGTGGTAAACCATCCTTGGATTACTAAAAAACATATTTCTGGAAGCTTCAGCACAGAGAACCGGCAACTTTAAATCCAATTATATGTTAAATACCTACCTGCTCTTGTACAGTGAAAAATGCCTAGATAGCAGATATTTCAATAAACTAATTTGGGAAAAAACCCAAACATTTGTACTTCACACAATGTTAAAATTAATTACTGCATTAAATTCTTACAACTTTCTATTAGTCACTGACTAAAAAAGAAAACAAATTCATGTTAATGGACCTCAAAAATGTGAGTAAGTCTGTTTAAACATACAAATGTAAAAAGAAGGTTACACCAACACGAGGATAGGAAGGGATTAGCACTGCAAAATGTAGACCTGATTATATTTTGAGAATGCCATCTAGTGGTTGTTATGTTTTGTGCAAAACCAGTTTTCATTTTAACAAACTATTAAGTGAAAGTATGAACCTTAATGTACAGTGAGATCTTAAAGAAACTCTGCAGAGTCAGGCCATGCTGGCTTTCACACAAAAAAATTTAAACAAAACCAGAGGTCAATTTTCTATCAATGTGGGAGGAGAGATGATATCAATCAGCAACATGAAATTTCCTGAGTCACATATAGCATGCTTTATTTATCTGTTGCATTAGAGGTTTAAAACTGACTCCAGTGTTAATAACCAATAAATTTATTTCTAAGGGCATAATCAAGTTCCACCATCACACAGAAAAAGATGAGGGTCTAGACACTGATTGTGAACACAACTCATCTTCGCCAAGAACACAGGTTCTTCATATACATAAAGACCTCATCACTGCTCTATGTAAATGAACATTTATCTTCAGACAGAACATTAACTAATACTGCTCCTTCTGATGTACACAAGCCCAAACTTCTGCTACTATCACAATGAATAATCCTGAAACAGGAGATCTCTCCATTCTATGGATGTATCTGTCCTCCTAACTTCACTGAAGTTAGTTGCATTTAAAGCATACTATGAACAAAGAATGTTAACCGTTTTCTGGAATATCAGCACTTTCTGTAATTAACTTACTCGGAATGACCTCAGTAACATTTCTTCCAATTGATTATTTCTTTAATAGGTCTGTGAATTTTACTCAGGATCTTGATTATATAAAGGTATATAAAAATTACTTTGGTAGTGGTGTGGGCATTGCACAATATGACTGTGGATCCCTTTCCCCCCCCTCCATGTTGCAGTACTCTGCAGCCTGTTTGCCTAATCAAAGAGCTGGTCAGGAAGAGCTTGCCCTTTTTCAAGGAAATACTAAACAAACAATTCTTCAAAAGTTGCTACAGAGTTAAATATCTGTTTAAATAGTTTTACCCATGTGCTGCTGTGACACTGACTGTTTCATTACAAGTCTGACGCCAGCATTGTTCACCATTCCCACCCAAGAAGCGAGTTTTTTCCGAAGCCAGTATGTTTGAAAGCTGAAGTCTTGCCACTCCTAGAAGTAAATCTTTGGCTGTTTTATCCTTGTGCCACAATTCAACTAGCAGAGGCAATCTGAAACAAAGAAGCGATCTCAGTGTCAGGCATCAAAACAAAACAGGAAGCATTCTTATTCATTTGGGCAAAGAACTTAATGTTCTAAAAGTAACTTCCCAAATCAGTGATACAATTGTCAAACAATGAGATGAGTTCACTGCATTTCACTTAGAGGAATGAGACTGACTGTATCTTCTCCATCACTTTGTTTCTCCAGTTACTAGGGAATAAGTAATTGACTGAATAACATTAGCTGAATTCAATTATCTTAATTTATAAATACTTATAAATTAATTTTAGCCACCATCACTCAAAATACATCCTCCTCCCCTCTCCTTTCAAAATACTGTTATTTTGATGGTTTTTTTTTCTCATGTTTTAATCTTTTATTGAAAGCTGGTTGAACTCCTGGGAAAACTGTTTCACAGCCCTCAACACTGTGCTCAGCTTTCCAGGTACCTGCTGTATTTTCAAAGACATCATATGAGCCACTGTGTATTAAAAAATAAATTATGTATTTCATTTGAAGAAGTACTTCGTTCCTTTACTTTAACAATTTACAGGAACAGCACTTGTTTCTGTAAGGAACAATCCCTGCATAAGTACGCAGAGATGAAATCAAGAATTCTGGAGTTCCTCACTTTAAATGTGATCAAGAGAGAAACTGGAAGTGCAGGGTATTAAATATTCATTGGCATCAGCACTTGAATCCTTTACTAAATTCTTAAGCTGATGATCTTAAGTAAAATATTTGAACTTGCAACTGCATTTACAACAAAATCTAGAAAAAAGTGTAATTAAGATATAAAATTGCAAGTTACCACCTGATGAATGTATCTTGAAGCTGATGAGGTATAGTTGCAAAGTCAAATGCACAATATGACTTTGGAAGAAAGACTTCCATGTTCTTTCTGATTTCTACAGGTGGGCTTGTCATAATAGGTGCTGCACTGCCAAAAAATGGATACGAGTACCTAATAAAAACAAGAACCAAAATAATAAAATAATTATTATATAAAGAGATACATTTTTACTGTATCTTCTGCAACAAGAAAATCAGTTTAGACATCATCTACTGAAGCATGACTTGTATTAAAGTTTGGAAAATTTGTACTAGTACACAACATAATTTAGTTCTCAGGTATTTGTGTTCTCATTTACTTCAGGACTGATCCAGCTTCTTTATATTCGCTGTCATTTTGACAAAAAAGCTTTAATAACCTGTACGTTCCCAACAAGAAGAATTTATATTTTATTAAAATTCTGCACTTATTATAAAGTAGTGAATAGAGAAGTAGAAGAAAGAAAAATTATATTCACATGTAGATTGCTGCTTGAGAACAACTATATTTACAGTGAAGGCTGGTCTAACGTGCAAAAACTGATAACTAAAGTGTACATGTACACAATGTCAGAACCATTTGAAAATTTCATTAACTTTTAATTCCCACAGTTTAACTGACTAATAGGAAAGTCAAATCATTTTAGCAACATGACTTAAAATGTGGCCTAAAACTACTTTAATAGCACAATTCAGTGTATGACAAACTATAAGAAAGGGGAGGCAATGAACTTCTTAAACTTCACTTTGTGCAAATTGATGCCAGCTGTCAGTTAAGTTAATAACAAAATAAATGCTGCATCAAATGATGCCACTATATATAAAATTGTATATTTCAACTTCTGTGCAGGACTGTTTAAAGAGATTGTTTAGACCAGAATAAAGTCATGCTTCCAATCTACAGTGACTATGCAATTTTTTACCCTGCAACTTTTATGTTTTTGGATGTCTCTCCTCTTCAGTTTCTTGCCATATTCATCACTGACTGTAAAAATTCAAGTGCATGAAACAGCAAAACCTATTTGTTACCACTGTTCTGAAACAAATTAAATTTTTGGAATGTTATGTGAAAAAGCCTTTAAGTGAGAAAATTACATCCATTGTATGACTGCTGCTTTCCACACACTATTTAATAATGGAGCCTACAGAAAGGCATTGATGCACTCTATATTAGCTGTATTTTAAAATATACAATTTTTATTAATATTGCATTAAAATATACAATAAAATATACCTCTACACCCCAATCCCACCTTTCACAAAACCACCTCCAAGAATCAACACTACAACTACACTTCCTAGTGACCAGTTAAACTGTCAGAAAACAGGCAAAGCAAATGCAGAGGCATCTCCCTAGCCATAAATATTCAATGCTGTCACACTGAATCACCATTTAAAGATCATGTGTGCCACAAGGACCCTAACGGAAACTAGAAGGCAAATGGTGAAAACTTATTAATCAGTGAATCCAAATATACCACCAGTAACTAATAAATTTTATTTTTTTAAACCATCAAAATCAGCCTGTGTCTGTGAGCCTCTCAGAATGATAATTTACTACACTGATTGTTCACGTTAAAATTAGAATGGGCTTCCTTTAGATTCACTGTCACATATAAACCAGTGATCTGTCTCTTATTAAATCACTACAAATCACTTCTTTGATCAGCTGGCAATGTAGCCAGAAAATAGCGAAACAAGTAAGTCTCCTTTTCCTTTAAAGACTGAATGATGTTCCTTATCTTCAGAGCTCAGACATTCAAGTGAGATTTAATACCAATTACAGTGAAAGGTGGTTTCACACCATATTTAATGCTTAGTGATGAGCCAGATGAACATTCTGAAGTATTTTGTTACAGAGAATCAGCTACATAAAAGGCATCAAGAAGCATACCACCAGAAATCATTCAGATTATAAAGGCTTTGTATTGAAAAGAAAGATACTTTTATTACCAAGAATAAATTGTACCTTAAAATGCAATTTATTGGAAAGCCAACTTCCAGGCCACGTATACTTCTTAAGTCTATTGAAAAGCAAAAATGGTGAGAAGATGCTGGAATAACAATTTTCTGTGCAGACACAGGCTCAGAAGAACTGAACACACCCACAGGGTTGGGCTGAGATGCCGCTACTGGACCACTGTCAGCTGAAAACACAGAAGAGAATTCATGTGCATTTTACACAATTTTTTCTGCCCAAAATAACAAAACATATCAAAGATTAGTGTCACGCTTTGAATGCAAGAAGATAGACTGCTTCCCTAAGAAATTTCCATTCCTTGTAATAAAAATGAATACTGTGAAAAATAGCCACTTTTTGTAAGTTACTGCTTCCAAAGAAAAAATACCAAAAACCCAATATACTTTAAATCTACTTAAAAGACTGTGATATTTTTCCTTACTTTAATTATCTTCAAAGCTGTGTTACTTTAGCACACTGAAAAAAAATTTAGACTAAGATCCAAGACACCAAATTCTTCTGAAGGATGCTCTAAGATTTCAACAGTTTGCGTTAATTGTTCCCAGCCAACTTGAGGGCATGCAGAAGAAAAAAAATGATTTGCAGGAACTTAAGTTGCTTTGAATTAACTAACTTCTTAATTTTGGGACTTAAAAAGACAGAGCACCAGGTCAATTACAGTGCTCATGTAAGGCAGTATCAACTATTGGTCCCAAACTGAGCTTCAGCTGTTGAAGAAAACTAAAACGCTCTAGGCTAGGTCTGCAAAGCACATCTGCTTACGTCACAGAACCCACCTATGTGACATCTATTTTATAATTTAGGAAGCAGAAGCTACGTTGAGTGCCTGTCCAATTGCACCCAGGCTGGCTTCTCATGTCCTTACACTGGGAGTCAACACTGCTTTCAAAGAGTAAAACAAACCACAAGTCCTACAGACAGGGCTACCAAAAGGTATCCTCCAAAAATGTTGAAGACATTTTGTTTAAGTCTTAGAAGGTTATTTGAGCTATAAAGTCCCTACAAAAAGAGAGAAAGAAACTGTCAGATAAGAACTCGATTGCCTTTTCTAAGTGCTACTTGTCTTGATACCCTTTCTTCATAACTGTTTAAAGTGTTTCCATTTTTGTCTTTTTCAAGTGACATCATTAACTATTTTTCGTCCTTGTTTCTAGGTGTTTTATGTGCATTAACAGTAACAATGTAAAAAAGAAAAATTCCATAATACTTCAACATCAGCTAGTTAACACAACATAAGAATGAAATAATTTTAAGTGATTAGGTAAAAAGTTACTTGGTGCACAAAGTGGTTGAGTGGAATTTTAAGATCATCACAGATATGAAAACAAGAAAGACATACAGCCTACTGCTAAATTTCATTTAAGTTGCTGCTATATTCAAATGGTATTTAATGTACTAAATTGGATAAATTTTGCATTACTGGGATTTTGCAGATCTAACAGAGGTGACTTTGCTCTGGTCTGCAATTTGAAAGCTGGAAGCTCTTCAGTGTGCTGCTTGTTAACCTCTTGGCAGCAGTCAGACACCAGCCCTGAAAGACAAATATGAAATGACAAGTTTTACATTTTCACAAAACAGTTATAAAATTACTATTACTATTAATAAAAAGCACAATCATGGATTACTTAAACAGGAGATTCAAACCAGATGCTGGGTTCACAATACTTTCTTGTTACATTCCATATAAAAAGGGCTTAAACCTTCCTTGGATAAGATCAGTTAGGATTAAAAGAAAACTTGGCTCAATTAGCAGACAAATCCTGAGAGCACATTCTGGGACATGGATTTTCCTCTACAGAACTGTGTGCCTTTAGCCCCAGTCGCAAAAGACCAGCAATACAAGTATCATTAGAAAAATAGTAATTCTACTTTATTAATACATCACCTCTTAAGAAGACTCATGTTCAGTAACATTTAGCAAAATAACATTCTTCTGAGCTTTATTCTACTGCTATAGTATTTCTTCTCTCATCTCTGTTCCTCCTCCACTTCTCCCTGACCCAGTTCTCAAATCAGAAACAAGTCTTAGAAGGCTATTTGGGCTACCAAGTCCAAACAAAAGGATAATACTAAAACAAAACAAAACCAACCAAACAAAAAAAACCAGTTGCTTGGGTTTGTCCAGGAATCTGTACAGTATGAACATTTGTCTTCATAAATTATTACCCACAAGGGTAAATTCCGTGGAAATTTTAAAAATTCCACATTGGTCTTGCTTTTGTATTTTAATAAATGTGAACATTAGACCATTTCACCTACTCATTGAGCAAGTCAATAGGCATTTCACTGAGCCTTCTCATTCACAATTTCAGGAAATTCCAAACATTGCTGATTTTTCAAGCTGGTGACCATACACATCACTTGTAATCTACACACTACCAAATCCCTAATCTGGCTCTTTCAAGTCTTCTCAACAACCACTATGTCCAAATCACAACATTTATCCTCTTATCTCCCTCCTGTTACTTGTTTTATGCAAGTAATTCTTACTTGCCTGAAATTTATCACCACAAGTGAGTACAACTTCACAAATATACTGCAAATGAATAGTGCATGATCCGAGACCACGTAACAACTGGGCAAAAAAATTATATACAACATACCTGTTTTCCTTGGTTTTGTGCCTTTTTCAAACTTAAGACTCTCCACTTCACTTTCTGTTGCCACACCTTCTTTTGAAGAACACTGATCAGCTTGAGATGGGACCTTCTGGGACCTCTGCTGCAGGCTCTGTGTTTTTCCACTGAGAGGTGAAAGAACTTTCTCCTGTGGCTGTTTAGATTCAGTCGGAGCATTTAAGGGAATCAAAGGCTGAATGAAGAGATACAGTTTTATATATTCCATATCTATTTCTATATTTCTATATTCTAGATCATCGTTTACACTGAAAAATTCTGTTTACAACACTTTCATACTTTGAGATTATTTTTCAGATATAGAAAAATAAGGCAATGACAGGATTATTCATATAAAGCAATTTATATGAATATTATTATTCAATTATTTCAGGTTTTCTTTTACAAAATCAACTGTCCAATACACTTTAGAAATACCAATTATTTTTTAACATGAAACTGTGCAACAGTGTTTAAACCAGCAACAAATGGGTAAGCTATACCTGGGCAGTCATGTTCTCCCTTTGAAGAACTACAGATACCCCAAGAGTAGGAGCCAGATCCAAAGGCAATTGAGGTAGCTTCTGTTTAGCTCTATTTGGTGGAACAAGGACAAATGATCCTTCTATTGCCACAGGGCGTTGATCAATCTCCACATTTCCTTTCTTCAGTAGTCCAGACAAGGGTATTTCAGTGCTTCCAAGAGAGTGGTCACCACAGCAAAGATGGATCTGTACACACGCAGAGGTGCTAGAAAGTATCTGATATGTGCAATTTTCACTTGAACTCTGTGCACCCTCCACTAAAGGTAGCATAAATACAACAAATTATCATCCCTAGCCTAGTCCCTGTATGCTGATTTTATGAACAGCTATGAAATGTCATTATTTGCCCACTGCTAGGGCAGTAGCAGATCACCGCACTCCCCTTTTGAGGATCTGTTATATCATTCCTTCTGTAGGATAAATGCAGTCGTCTGTGGCTTCTAAACACAGCACATATTCTTGCCCTTAACATATAGGCATGTAAAATGCATGACTGCAAGGTAAAGAAAAAAGTTATTTGAAAGCTCAGCTTTTGTGCATATATTTAGCCACTACTTAAGCAGCAAGGATTTTTGGAATTAAGTAGCTGTTCTTAATTCCTGGTAAGCACCATTACACTTTTTTAAAAACTTGACTCAACTGTTCTTTCCTTACACAGCTTAATATTTATAAATCTAAGTAAAAGATGGATCTTAAAAAAAAAAAAAAAACACAAAATCAACACACTCTAAGATAATCTATTTTGCTCAAAGTTACTCTTTGAAATTTATATACCAACTTGCTCTTTCCCAAATAAAGGTCACTTCAGTTTTGATTTAGCAGATCAAAACACTCTATTCTGATGCTTAATATTTATTACACTTATGGAAAACTTCCATGCTAAAGAATGTCAGCTGCCAATATACACACCTATGTGTGTGTATATATACATACATACACACATATGTACAAATACAATCATACACTACATATATACACACTCTAGTCTGACAAACTAGCACCTTTTAAAACTAAACTCTTACTTTTTGGAAAAACATATTAAAATTAAGAATATGAAGACAGTGCTCCAATCCTATATCCTAAATTTTAAGAAGCTGAATGAGAACTCTAAGAAAAGGTTAAATCAAAATGTGGATCTGACCTCATGACAATTCTTGTGCAAAAAGTCATTCTTTAAACATGATGCAGACCTGTATAATTCTCTGTATATGTATATATGTATAATATGTGCTATATTAAATACTTTGTTTCAAGACTAAGATTAAATTCCAAACACATCAATCAGTGCATAGGTTTCTCCAAAAACTGAAAAACATTTAAAGTTGAGAGAATAAATCTTATATTGTTTCAGATTTTAACAAAAACATTCTTAAACTTTGCTGGATAACAAAACTAGAATGATCTCTACAAACTTTAAGGAAAATAATTTTAAGAGGGCCCAGATCCAAGATTTTGTACAACTAACACTGTCTTACTTACCAGCACACTAATAGAAACTGTATACTACCCTCATTCAACCAGTCTCTTGTAATTAGTTAAGTGTGAGCCATGCACAGATTGCCATAAAGACTGTAAATACTACCTAACATTTAGAATCACAGAATCATTTAGGTTGGAAAAGACCTTTAAGATCACTGAGTCCAACTGTCAATCTAACTCTGTCAACTTCACCACTAAACCATGTCCCCCATTTAAAGGCATAAACAATATTCCATAACAGCCCAAATATGTCTCTAGTGTATTTAAAAACAGCATTTGGCTAAGAAGTGGAGAAAAAAGCCAGGTCTCCCTTCTTACAAAGAGTGCTGAGGACAGTGATTTTAGAACTTAAGCAAGAAAGACCTGAGCAGCTGGTGTGGGATTAGCATTGGCAACACAAAGTGGGACTCGCAGTTGCAGATGGTCTGATTGCAGTGAGGGTCCCAGAGGTCAGAGCTCTTGGGAATGCCACATTAGCTCTTTTGGAATATCATGTTCCAGCAACACCTTTTATCATGACACATAAACCAGCCTACCATGGCAACTATATTATAAAGTCTGTATTCCCCCTGAGATGGGAAACTTGCTGCTAAGGTTTCCCTCACATCAGGAAGAGAATCAACTTATATTCTGGCAATACAATCTTAGTTTTAGAAATAGAAATGCTTCCCAGATTCAGCCTGAGACATATTCTATTTCTTTTATTTTCATTATTTATTTTCATTCACATTTGACATGAAACAGCTTACCTGCAATTTTGACTGCGTACAAAGATAAACTTGAAGGGCATCAACTGTACTACGTATTCTAACTGAAGCTCTTTCTGGCTCAAAGTTTGGATTAATTAAATCAGTGAAAGGTTCATTTGTGACATCATTTCCCAGTAGTGAGTAGTAGAAAAAAAACTCAGGTTGTCGTTCAGGAAGCTTCATAGTACTAGGAACTAACTGAAAGAGATTCAGAAGAGAGTAATGTATCTCCTTCACTGATGTAAAGTTTAGTAATTCTTCTGTAGATAGCTTAAAGTGATCTCAAACTACCAAGCAGCTGACCTAAGTCCTAGCTTGCACTACACAAATAAGATAACTTTTATATACCTGAAGTAAAAAAAAAGAGCAAACTTAATTTACAAGCATAACAATAACTTGTAAAATGACCCATTTTGAATTACCTTTAAGATTTGGCAGCACCAAGGGCTGTAACTGACATCACATATTCAGTAACATCAGGCACTGCAAAATACTTAGAAATAAGCAGTGTCTTCATAAAATATTGCTAAGGTAAACAAACAATGTAGATTAGATACTGAGTTATATAATAACTTATGTGATGGAATAAGATATTGAAATAGGCAAACAGCTACTTCATCCTGTAGCCAACCACAACTGTTAGCTCAATGCCTAAAAGGACACAAGCCACCCCAGAGTGACCACAATAAATTTACTTCTTAAGGTCCTATATTTCTCACATGGAAAGTTATTTTCCCTGAAAAAAAGAAAGACAACAAGACCAAGGAGAGTTTATCATACACTATGAGTTCCAGATCAATTAACACCATGCTGGCTTAGAGTCATAACTTTCATGGTAACTTGGGTATATCAGACGACATGTATCAGTGCGTAAACACAGCACAGCATAAACACAGTAGCTGAGGTCTAAAGCTGAAACAATTATTAGTATGGCACTTCATCCAAGCTAATAAGTTCTTCCCTTAGGCAACATATGAATTCTACTGTTTCATCTATCTTACATATTTGAAAAATATTTCACCTTGTTTGAACTTCAGCAAATGGGCACCACACTGAAAACTGGTATTATCTACACACACATTTTACATTATATTGCAATAAAGAAGTATGCATGATTTAAAGTAAATGCAACTTTAGCTCTCCAAACAAATTATATTTCATCTGTAATTTGACATACATAGTTTTAAAATGAAAACTAATCTATATAAATTCAATACAGGATAAGGCTATTTATTGCAAGAAACTCAGAAAACAATTAAAAATCCTAACTAGAAATAAAACACGGGGAGGTGAAAATACAAAGGTAGGACAGTACTTTTTAAAAACTACACACAGCAAGGAAACAGACCTGTTCCAACCGTGTGGCAAATGCAATGGTTACAGACAAGACAAAGTAGTCTCTGCAATACTCTGCTGGTCCAATTTGATGATAGCCTTCTTCTTCATTTAAGACTGGGACAATGCTTTTAGGGTCTAGCCCAGGAAAAAGGGTAACTACTAAGAGAGAAGAAAAAAATGTAAGTAACTAGTGATCTTATTAATTGCTGTAGCAATCTGATTGCAATTTTACCTTTAAGTATTGTCTATGTGGAGAGAAAATTGCAAATAAAGATCTTGATGCCTGGTAATGAAGCACTGCAAAACACAAAACCAGTTCCTAGGTATACTTCAGTATAGCTACAAAAAAATTCTCAAATAAATTTCTATTCGGTAGGCACAGATGTTATTTTGAACACTATGCTAGACAGAATTCTAGTACATATTTTTGTTTAGCATTACAGTGAGTGACATTACAGTAACTGGAAGATTACTTCACCAGGCTAGACTCTACCATGCTGTTTCTTTATTTTGGTCATTAAAGAAAATGCAAAACAGTAAGTGCATATGACAACCTGTTGAAACAAGTATGATGCACCATTCCACAGACTTTTGGAATATTTCATTTAAAGATTTTTCATCTGAAGTCTTCAGTGCATAAAATAGTATTCTGGTTTACTAGTTTCTGCTCTATAGTGCCAGTAATTCAACACAATTTCAAAACCTCTCAGGTTACGCCAAACAGAAATAATCATATAGCATTTTGTGAACCAAAAGGCTCAATTTCAAACACTGGAAACTTTAGACAAATTAGGTCAGTTAAAAAAAAAAAGCATATGAATCCTAAAAGGACTAGACTCGAACTGCATAATCCAGCTTTGTCATATCCAGTGTCTGGAACATTAACTTTACACCTGCAAAAACCCACACATTTGCTTTCCCCCATTACCTAAATACAGTATTGACTAATTCTGAGGTGACAGAAGGAAATAAAAAGTTGGCAAACCTGTTTCTAGCAATTATTTCACAGAAAACGTGATGTAGAAAACAGTGCTGGGTGAAGGCAGAAGGGTTTTCTTGTATTTTCTGCCAATGTTACAAGGAGTAGGAGAGCTTGCAGGTGCAAACATTTCAAGGGAAGTGCAGACTAATGAATCATTTAGAGTAGCTGCTCCTTGCTTCCTTTACAAACTTTACAGGGTTGCACTGTGAACCTGAAAGCTGTGTAATTACACTGAAACTTGAATCCTGTCTTAACCCATCTTGAAATGCAGCCAAGTCAGTGAAGTCTGGGCCAGAAACCTTGTAAAAGACTTACTGCCACTGACCACTTCGTTTTCACAAAATCACAGCCACAGATCATACACAGATGACGAATTTAGAACAAGGGAAAAGTTACCCTCAGGGCAAGAACACAAAGTATCATAAATTAAGTAGGAGAAAATCCACTAATTGTACCAGAGGCTCATTTTTCAGAAATTAAGTAGATAGGCTTTTGAGTACGAGATCAGGGAGGAGGGGGGATATAATTATGGGTTTGGGGGTTTTCTTGGAGGTCTTTTAAATAGAAGCCTACCCAACAAATGAAACATTTTACTATTTTACAATTCCAAGCCCAAACTACTGAAACTTTATATTCTGTAAAGAAGTTCCTCTCTTATTTCTTACATTACAGAACTTTCTGAAGCCCAGAAATGCAGGTAAAATGCCCATATAAGTTAAGTGATTTCCATTTTAAAGTCAGTTGGTTTGCAACTACCACGGTAAAGCATCCTTGAAAAACTTATTACTACAAGGCACATTAATCAGCTGCAAAGGATCTGCACTGGAACTGCTGTGAAATTAAATTCGAGACTTAATACATTTGCAACAAGTGATATGTTCATCTGGACAGAAACATTTTAAATTCAGAGTGAATGATATTATGTTACTTACCCTTTCCTTCTCTAGGGGGTGCCTCCTTGGCTTTAAAATCATCAATCATCAGTGCTTTTGAATCTGTCTCCAACACAACACCTATTTGTATTTCAGGTTTAAATTTAGGGTACTTGTTACTAAGCAATGGATACCATTTGGGTGCCTACATAAGTAAAAACAAAAATAAAAAACAAAAGCACTTTAAAACCCACTAAAGGTAACACGCTGTTATTACAGAAAACTCAGTCTTGCTCTAGCACTTCTACTTCATCACCTACAGAGATATACCTTGGTTTTTATTTCTAAAAATTTCGTCTATTTTGAGTACACTATTATCACAGAATCAAAGAACTGTCCAGGTTGGAAAAGACCTCCAAGATCATCAAGTCTCCAACCCTTGATGCAACCCCACCATGGTTACTCTAGACCATGGCACTAAGTGCCACATCCAGTCTCATCTTAAAAACCTCCAGGGACGGAGAATCCATCACTTCCCTGGGCAGCCCATTCCAATGTCTGATTACTCTCTCTGTAAAGAATTTCTTCCTAATATCCAACCTAAACCTCCCTTGGCAGAGCTTAAGACCATGCCCTCTTGTCTTACTGCTGGTTGCCTGGGAGAAGAGACCAACCCCCAACCGGCTACAACCTCCTCTCAGGGAGTTGTAGAGAAGAATGAGGTCTCCCCTGAGCCTCCTCTTCTCCAGGTTAAACAACCCCAGCTCCCTCAGCCTCTCCTCAGAGGACTTGTGCTCGAGTCCCCTCACCAGCCTCGTTGCTCTTCTCTGGACCTGCTCCAGCACCTCAATATCCTTCCTGAACTGAGGGGCCCAGAACTGGGCACAGTACTCCAGGTGTGGCCTCCCCAGTGCTGACTACAGGGGAAGAATCACTTCCCTGCTCCTGCTGGCCGCACTGTTTCTGATCCAGGCCAGGATGCCACTGGCCTTCTTGGCCACCTGGGCACACTCTGTTGGCTCATGCTCAGCTTCCTGTCGATCCAAACTCCCAGGTCCCNTCCAGGTCCCTCTGGAGAGCCCTCCTGCCTTCCAGCAGATCAACACCCCCCCAGCTTGGTGTCATCTGCAAATTTGCTAATGGTGGACTCAGTTCCCTCAACCAGATCATCAGTAAAGATATTAAATAGAACTGGGCCCAACACTGATCCCTGAGGGACACCATTAGTGCCTGGCCACCAACTGCATGCAGCACCGTTCACCACCACTGTCTATATTATACTGAAAGATTCTCTTGAGTGGTTCCTAGAAGACTAGCTGAACATACTCTTTTCCACCAATTTGTACAGTGAACAAGTTAGGAAGAAAAACGTGCAATAAATCTTTAATTAGAAGAGAAAACCTTCAAGTCCTCACTTGTGAAAGTGCACAGTATGTATTGCACTCCAAATGTATGCATTGCAAATCCTTAAGAAGGGTAATGTCAAAATAATACACCAGGGTCCTGTTATGATCCATGTCAAATTTATGTTTTGATCAAGCTCAACATAAGAGCACTGGATAAATAAATTTATATAAACAATTGTATTGTGCTTACTCTATGCTGTAATAAGGCGCTAGAAATAATCGCCTAACACATCTTCCACTGAGGCCCGCAAAAAGAGAAGACTTGATTCGATGATGGAGACTCAATTCAATTGCTCAATATCTACTGCTTAGATAATTTTTTCCAGGTGGTTAAATAATGAAATTGTGTAGAATTATTGGTTGCAAATGATCCAATTATCAAATTCAGAAGTAAGATGAGTACAGCAATACTTTCATTTGTGTATGTTCTCAGACTCAAGGAAGAGACTCCTCCAGAGAAAAAGAAAAAAAAGTACCAACCCCCCCAGCATTATCACCATACATGATCAGGTAGAGTTAGACTCCAAAACAAGACTCAGAAGTTTAGCCTGTGCCTTAATTGAAATTGTAGTAACAGTACTGTTGTCAAAACAAACTTTTAAAGCTTTATACATCATGACATACCTGTTTCGTTTCCTGTGCAGCTCTCAAATCAAGTACAATATAGCCTATATTCTCTTTAGCTGAAGACACAGGATCCAATGCAAAACACTGGAGTTTGATAGGTGTACGCTGCAGCCTGAAAGAGCAACTCAGTTGAAATACTAAAAGTTCTCTGCAATCAGTTCTCAAAAATAATTCATAAGTTTCAAGCACACAAATGACACAAAAGTTATTATTTTTAATATAACTAGTTTCATTAGGTCAGAAACTGAAATTATACTGTATTTATATTGTAGCCTCCTCATTAAGCGAGAGAATGAATCAAGTGGTTTAACTTTGTAAAAGGAATGTACTGGAGTCTGAGTCTCCAGTGCTATTAAAAAGACAATAGCAACAAACAAACACAAACTCATCCACATACAGGAAAAAAGCACAGTGCCTCACAAGCAATTTGAATTTCACTTGTAAGGGCATCTTAAAAATAGGACTTCTGGAGAAGATATTTGTGTAAAGCACTTAACTACATACAGGCACAGCTAAAGCATCTAGCACATGGTACATGCAGCCATCTTTCTCTCATCAAACAAAGAAAATATGGCCTTCTTAATTTCTTTGGAAATACAGTTGTAGTATTACAGACTGTAAGTTAAAACCAAATGACAGTTATGCAAACATTCAATTTCTCAGCTCTTCTCCCTGACGTTTTCAAAAGCAACTTAAAGCCTGAAAAGCCTACGTAAAGTAAGTTAATTTTGTGTCATATATACATAAGAAAGCTTGAATACAAAGCTTGAATTATAGCGTTAATAATTCGCTCTAAGCTCCTGTGGGTTTTTTTTTCAGTAGTGTAAAAACATACCCTTTAGAATTTTTAAACATTTTTTATCTTGCCATACAGTATATCTTTTTGTTACGGCAACATTAGGCCAGATTAAACTAAAAGAAAGTTTCTAAAAACCAGTTTAGTTGATGGTAACACAAAAACTGTATTTCAGTAACCGTAAAGACAAGAAAATCAAACTTTATCTCCAAATTAGACTTAACTTTTTAACATTACCTGTGCTGATGAAGTGCTTTCCTATCAAGTTCCCAAGCCAATTCTGTAGCAAATTCTGGCTGATCAGTATGCTCTATGGGATCAGTAGCTAACTGTTCGCCATCAAACTTTGCTTCAACTATAAGATTGTGCTTGGGTCGTTTTGGAAAACAGCGCCCTGTAAAACAGTGTACCTGTCATGTGCCATCACTACGAAGGAAGCAAGAGCCCAGATTTATACCATAAACTGATTACATAAAATTAACTTCCCTCCACTTACTCAAAGAGCTCAGATTTATGCCATAAAACAATTACATAAGATTAATTTCCCGTATAACTTTCCCTGCACTTACTCTAAAGCTGTTCTTTACATTAAAAGGCAAAAGCCTTCGCACTATGCGGAAGAATGAAAGAAGAACATCACATGAAACACACTATTTGTGAAGCATCCAGAAACAAGACCTTAAGTAACAAAGAACAAAGAAGCTAGGCAATTGGTATGATTTCAGAAATCTGTTTTGTAATAGGTGAGCAGGTGAGAGAAAGCAATTGAATATTTTTCTTCAGCTGTAGATATTATGACTGTCCCACACCTAAATAGCAGAATATGATCTTATAAAAGTAGTAAAATGTGTTCTTCCAGCCACTTGCTGGGAAAAAAAAAAAGTCACTACCAGATTAGGAAAGTGCCTAAAACTATGTATGATTTGTCTTGGGTTCAGCATCATCTTGTATTCTAATTAACAATTTAAATGACTGGAGGAAGTGAACATTTAAAATTTACTTATTCACAGTGTGAGGAGAGATCTATGGTATGTCAGGGAACTTACTTCTAAGGTCCTTTGGCAAACTACATAAAAGTAGTTAACGGGACTTACTTGTCAAGAGAAAAGATTTCGCAAAAAAAAAAAAAAAAACCACGGAAAAAAACCCCCCAAACAACAACCAGGAAACAACCCAAAACAGAAAAAGACATCCTCTGGACTCACACACTAATAGGACCACAGCAAGTAAAATCTGTAGAAATACAAGATGAAGAACGAACAGCATTCAAGTCAACACTAGATAAAAACTTACAACAGATTGCTAATAAAGGATAGAAACATCAGAATACTTCTTAAAAATAAAGCAAAAATAATAATAAAAAAATCAAGGCAGGACGGTTGCTTTCCTCATTCATTTTAAATAATACATTGGGTAAATACTTCCAAATCCGAGTTGGAGGTTGCCAGCCCTGGCTTTAAGATACGTACGTCCACAGCTTTACTAACATAGCCTGTTTATTCAGTGTTGCTTGGCTTTCGCCACTCACACCACCAGAGCAAACA
>VZRE01002395.1:133641-185267 GCA_013396775.1 Cephalopterus ornatus | reverse complement strand
TTGGTTACATAATCTCTCCAGTGGATGTATCCTAAACATCCACTGGAGAGTTTGTCATACAGCTGCCTAATAAGTATCGTATTTTGAGAGGATCATATCTTGTGGTGCTCTCAATTGTTTTCAGGAAGGGATCAGTAGGTTTCAGGGCATTGCACTGTGCCAAGCAGTGCAGAATAGGACCGAGGACATCCATGGAGGATGTGCTGCCACTTCAATAGCCTTATCAGCTATTCCTTTTCTATGTTGTCTGCAGAAGTTTTCAGATATTTCATGGTATCTGCGTATTGGGTTTGGTGGTTAGAAATTACCTCTGTGAGTCCATGGAGGAATATGCCCCATTGCTGGAAGTGCTCAAGGCTGGGTTGGATGGGGCCCTGAGCAACCTGGCCTAGTTGAAGATGCCCCTGCTCGTTGCAGAGGGGTTGGACTGGGTGGCCTTTAAAGCTCCTTTCCAACCCAAACCATTCTGTGGTTCTATGACTTGGGAAATAAGCCCTGATATTGGATTTGGAAAATAGACTCTTATACAGAGAGGTGATATAGAGATAACATAAATGTCTGAGATAAAAGGGACACTCTTTTCTGGCCTCTTTTCAATAACTAAAAAAAGAGAACCTAAGGTGAGAAATTCATATATAAATGAAATGAGGTGAATTCTTATCTGTGTTCCATGTGCACACTTTGATTTGTAAAAAAGAACCAGAGAAATGAAGAAAAAAATTAAATGAATGTAGATGAAACTTGAAAAAAAGACTAACATCCTCATTGAAATGTTAACCTTCATTGAGATGTGTATAATTCCATCAGGATTTCCCAGATTCATCTTGCTTTTCAACCAAATGTTTTATGAAGCAAATGATTCACTAATGAGTTTAATTCTCATTGGCGTGATGGGATTTGGAGAGGGTTGGAAAGGATGCATGCTGTGGAGGCTAAAGTGGCACTAGAAGTGGGACAGTGTTCTGTATTGCAGTTGGCAGGATCATAAAGCAGGGAATAAGAGGATAGGGATTAATCTGTTGTTAAGGAAGAGCAGAAAGGTAAGGGAAGGATACCAGGCATGCTGGGTGGGAGGCAACTGCTCCAATTTAACTACCTAAAAGGTGGGTCTCTAGGTGGATCTCTTCATCACTCTTGCAGTTGAAGGGAATAAATAAGTGACCCCAGGGAGCAGTGCTTCCAGCCTTTCATGTGGATAATGTTCATTGCCTTATGCGTCAAACTCTCTCTGCCGACTACTAAAGGAAGCCTGGTGTGATTACTGTGCAGGCAGATGAATTCCCAGCCCTGACTACAGCCTGTATTCCCTCCCAAAAGATGATGTGGAAGGAGCAGCTGATTTGTCTAATCTACCCTTAATAACCTGCTAAGAAAGGAATCAGTAACTGCAGACAGCCTGTCAGCAGCAATCTGCGGAGGGTTTTTTCTGTTACCCCATTTAAGTCTTTGCTGTTGGACATCAATGGAGTTGCACCTTGCACTGGATTACAGGACAGGCCATACAAAATGACTTGTCACAACGCTATTACCATCTTTATTGCATGCTGGGCTCCTTTAAACTGCCTAAATAAACTCAATCTACCTAATCTTCCCACAACTTTCTTTGAAATTTTCATCCTATTTACTTAATCTTCCCACAAACTTTCTTTGAACTTTTTATCCGATTTCTCTGTTCCATGATCTGGGATGGTTTCATGGTCTTCATTTAATTATAAACTCAATCTGCTTACCTCTGTCAACTTTCCAGCCTCGCTTGGATTCACTACAGATGAGTTCCTGCCAGAGCTACAGCCTAGGGAAGAACAGAAAACTTGCATTTAACATTAGTGTGGGAGCATTTCCATCATCCAAAGTTGTGTATTTTTTGTCATTAGCTGGAGGCATCCTACCCTCACATGCTCCCACAGGACTGTATGGACTGAGACGTGTGAGTGTGTTACTGTGGGAGCACACTTCATGGAGCTGCAGTCAGAAGAGCATCAGGGGAAACGCTCTTGGATCCTTTTCTCCTCAGCGATGCAGCCAAGAGATAAACGTAACAAAGCATAGAAATGCTGGATTCCCAGCGTGTGCTGACACGCACATATATAATCTAGACTGTAAATTGGGTTAATGGGTGTAAACAAAAGGTCACTATTCAAAGGGGGGAGAAGGGCTGTAAATTGCGGGGTAATGGGGGAATTTTATGTGGCAGAATATAAATCTCCCCCACTCTCTCTGGAAGAAGGTCACTGTTGACATCCTTCAAATACAGGCTGAGAGTGTTGGGATTGTTCAGCCTGGAGAAGAGAAGGCTCCAGGGACACCTCATTGCAGTCTTCTAGTACCTAAAGTGGGACTATAAAAAAGAGGGAGAGTGACTTTTTTACACAGGCACATAGTGACAGGACAAGGGGGAATGATTTTCAACGAAAAGAGGATAGATTTAGGTTAGATTTTAGGTGTCCCTGCTCTTTGTAGGTGAATTGGATTAGGTGAATTCTAAAGGTCCCTTCCAACCCAAACTATTTTGTGATTCTATGATTCTATGATTTCTATTCATCTCCTGTGGTGCTTTTGCAGCTTGGAAGACTAAATATCTTGTGCTTGGAGCACCATTAGGTGTTTGATCTTGTGAAGAGGAAGTTTCAGTGACGGCCAGGGGTCCTTCTGGTGTTATCTATATCTCGTGTTTATCTATACTGTCATGTTTGCTTCAAACTGCAGCTGATTGCAATCGTGTCTCAGGACAATGCAATCCCAATAAGTCTCCTTCAGCAGTAGATTAATCTCTGATTTGCACTTCCCATTATTTGCTTAGTATATTCAACACCCTGCTCTTCTGCAATTATCTTCCAGAGCCCTGTTCTTTTCCTGGTTGCTTGCTCTGACCCTGTTTTCCAGAATCAGGGGAAAGGAGCAGTGTGGAGGTGTCTAATCTAGTATATCTCACCCCACAGTTGAACCAGATGTGGGGTTCTATAAATTAGTTGCCAGGATGTTTCCCCAAGTTTCTACTTTCCCCAGTCCCAGTAATAATAGTGTAAAGGAGTCCACATAAATGAGATTGGTTTTTTCTTTTTCATTTGGGCTCACCTTATAACCTTTTATTAGATCAGGATGAAAGATATCCTGAAAAGAGGTACTTAGAAACATGCAGAGTAACAAAATAAAAGGTTAAGATTAATTTTGTTTACTCATATGTGGCAGCTGGTACAGAATCAAGTAGATCATGACCTTATTTCTGATGTTAACACAAATGTGTTTTGAGAATATGATATTCAGATTCAAGGTCTGAAAAAGAAGCATCTGTTTATTTTCTTTTCTATACATTTACATATCACTGAGGTTTATTTTCTTGTATCTAGGGTTCTATTGATTGGTGTTTGACATGCGTCACATTTATGTAGTTTGTGGTGAATTCCTCATTTTGTGTTTGCTCACATCAGAGTGCTCCTTGTTCAGTTTTAATTGAATGCCTGGCGAAGTAAGTGTTCTTGAGTTACAAGTAGATTTTCATCAATGTAAACAGCAAAAAGACTAAATGCCCCTGGTTTTTTTTCTTTATTTATTACAGTGGATGCGATTTAAATGCATGGAAACACGTGAAGATCCAGGAAAAAGATAGTTACAAATTAATGCAGAAAGACAAACAGCATTATGGAGTGACAGCATGTTGTCTCTATGGGTCCTGTTTCTCTAATGAGAAGCTGGGCATTGAATAGCAAGACCTCTACTGGCTTTTTTGGAGCTTTGCTTACGTAACTTTTAATATTTTCTGCCTGGATCAGGTCATCACAACCCATGGCCCCCATCTTGCAAAATCCTCTCTGACTTTTTCTTAATTTTCCTGGGAGTGGGGAAATGAGGGCGTGAGATGAGGTTTGCAGCTTCTGTATAGTGAAACTTATCTGAGCTGTGGTGACTTTTGAATTGTCTGGAGAGAGGACGACGCTTTCCCTGTGCACTTCCACCCGCTGCAAAGCACAGTGCTTGTCTGACAGAATCAATTGGGTTAGCAAAATGTGAGCTCAGGGGATCACTTTCTTAACATGAAGGAGGGAAAACAGAAATATGGCTGGAAATAAAAATTCGGAAGAAATCACAACTGCTTCAATTCACTATACCCATAAGGACAGATTCAAGCTAAATACACTCTCTGATTTTCTTTTAAAGCAGTGTCACAGATCAAAATCTCCATATTCAGGCTTTTCAGCTGACTTTGCCCTGCTCTCTCAGGGCTGTCAGTGGGTGTATTCCCTTGCAGAAACTCCAACATAAACAACAAGAGAAATAAAATTCTAGGCTAAAAGCCCAATACATTTTATTACTGATGTATTTGCACACACCCTCCCACCATTAGAAAGGCTGTTTGCAACAGGGGGGAAGCCTTTTTAAATTAAAATTGTACTTTAGACTAAGACTTCCATGCTTGTAAAATGCATAGGAATGACTAGTTCTTTCCTTCCACAACGGTCAAAGAAATGCTTTTAATTATTGCAGGTTGTAACACCCGTGGCCAGGTTGGGTGAACACCTTCCACACACATCTACTTCCGTTTTTAAAGGGAATTGATTTGTTTCCCATCTTTTGCTTGCTTTTTATGAATACTATAGTGCATCAGCTTTACCTCAGAATGCTCATTTTTAATGTGAAGGGTGGATTTCAAATGCAAATTAACCACACTTCCACCTCGGCAGGTAGGAATGTCATTGCAGGAGCTGCTGAGCACCAAGATCCATCTGAAGACTCAGGCTCAGAGGCCCCAGCAGTGCAAAAACCTTCCCACCTCTGGATGTAGGTGCTGTAGCTGGGTCCTCAGTGTCACGCAGATGCAATTCTGCTGATTGATTAATGCCTGACTGGGTAGTTACACAGAAATAGCACAGGGCCAGCAATAAAACAGCGTTGAGCATACACCCAGTGGGGAATTCAAGGATCGTAATGCCATGTATTAATTGATAAATAAACCCCTGGACCATTCTGAGTAACAGATAGTTTTCAGAATATGACGTGCTGAAACTGGAAACGAGGCAAACTGCTCACTACACAGTATTTGTGCTTGTCTACAGCGTGGAATAATGTGAATGTTCAGCTACAGAGGCAGGGCAAGTTGGATGTGCTCCAGGAAGCTCATGATCCATGCATTTCATGAGATGAAACAGATGGATGAAGCAGACACACGGCGTGGGTAGGAGGGGGTGGGAGGATGTGTTCAAGGAAATGGCTTTGTAGAATTATCAACACTTCATTTTCTAGCACCGATTTCCCTACGGCACCAAAGAAGTTACCAGAGACCAAGGCTGGGATTTTTCTTAAGAAATAATGTCTGAACAGGTGACTGGAGGAATTTCAAAAAGTGAGGAACTTGGGAACTCTAATGCAAAACATAAGTATTTGAGGATGTTTTTTCTTCTGATATTGCACTCTACCTTTGATGCTCCAAAGGTAATGGACAGAGTCACTGTTTGAAATGGGCTTTGGAATTAGGACCTGCACCCTCAGTGTTACTGAACTTATGGATATAAAGCCCTTGAAAAGACCTAAGTTATAAGGTATTATAATACCAAACCACCCCAAACCACCATCACGTGTACACACTTGTTAAGGTTAGACACATTTATGTGTCCCTCTGCATGTGACAAATGACACTGGCACCTCCAGAGTTCTGGCTGTGCTTACTCACAAGGGCTGATTATGTGTGAAATATTTCTATTCATTCTTGCTAGAAATATTCTAAATGGTTGGTTGAATCCCCAAGGCAAGGAATTATCTTTCAACTAGTCCTGCCTATTAGAAATTAATTACCCTTTTCCACTCCAATTCTTCATCAACTTTTGTATCTCTGTGAAACAGGAGCTTGCCTTTTCACACATCCAAACCATCAGACTGTAGAGGATTTCCACTGTCCCAGGGAAACAATATACTTCTCTGGGTCCCAAGCTTTGCTATTTATTGATATGTGTTTAGAAACAGGAGAAAAACCAATCTTGTTTCAGCAACTAAATTGTGTCTTCCATCTCCGGTGGCTGGGAAGGAAATTCAGACACCCAGTGAATGTACAAGACTGTGTTTAAGTGCCTTTAATCTGAGATCAGGTCAGCCTTATCCCTCCTGAGCACTTGTCTGTCTTCCCTTGCTCCATCTGTGCTTTCCCAATGCTCATTGGGGATCATGCCCCTGCACAGTCCCTGTGAGGCAAGAATTAACTGCAGAGGGAATTCAGGTGGCAGAGCCCCAGGGATGCAGAACCTCTGAGGCATGAACGCATGGCACCTTAGCAAACCACTGCAAAACTGTTGTGAACCATCTCCTGCACAGCACCTCAAATTTAGGTCAGTGGAAGATGGGAGTTTGCTTGATGGTCTTTTCATATGCGTTACAGTACAAACTCCCTGCCTCCTCCATAAAATTTTCAACATTTTTCCTTACTGATTTTTGAGGGCTTTTCGATCCTTTCCTGACTACTTACATATTGTAGTCACTAACCATGAGCCATGCAGTAATGAGGAGTCTTCTTTCACAAAACTCCTTAGTTATTGACTCATCTTCATCTTCCTTTGAAACTCCAGAGAGAAAGCTCTGCTGAAATCCCTACAGAAAAATCCCCAAGAGGCAATGGATAGAGGCGGGAGAGAAGGGACAGCAGATCGTGTTTTGCTATTTTTATTAAAATGTGTTTCTATGATTCACAACAGTGTGTTTGTGCCCACATGTGATTGAAGTAAGTTTGCAAACTCTTTGCTCTGGCTGTTGCTCTGCCTCTTCCTTTCATCTTGCTGTTTGTCATATATTCACTTTCTGCCTCTTGTCTTTTTTGACATTTTCACTCTCTCGGGGGGGGAAACACTGGCACTTTCACACATCACCATAATAGAAATAAAAGCTTGAAAGATCTAGATCTGAGACATGCCTATTCCTGGGGCATTGCAATGAGACATCATGAACGATGTAGCTTGGCTGGATCCTCTGGAGATCACAAGAAACCTGGAACCGTAGCTCCTGAGAATAACTGAGCTGATGAAAGCAGACAAACATCTCTGCACTTTTTTTTTTTTTTTTTCCTGGTGAAAAATCCTGTCAGAAATTGTCATTTTTTTCTTTGCATATGGTTAAGATGAAATTTTGTTTGCCAGGGGAGATATAATGTTTTATTTAGTTTTTTTTGATGAATAGCTCCGGCCTGTCTGCATTGACACATACTTCACACAATGCAAGTGAAAACTCCCAAATGATTCTTTCCAAATTCCTGGCAAGTTTCAGCTCAGGATGAATTTAAACATATATATTTGGGCCAGGTTCTCCATCAGACCAGACTGACCCAGCTCTGATACAATCAGTTAAACCATATCAAGTTACATCACCATAAATTTTGACACAAAATTTCATCCTGAGACATACTAAGCGCAATTCCTGTCATCAGTGCTGCTGAAATCACCAGTTCAGAAATCACCAGTTACCTTTGCAATTTGAGCCTGTGTCAGGTAGCAGAGCAGATTCTGAGTTGAAGTGTGTTCTCTCTGTCTCACTGACAGAATAAAAAATACCCAACTGTTGTAATGCATTGGGAGCAATTTCTTTCTTCTTGCAAAACCTTTCTGCAGGAGCTAAGGAATTTCCCAAACATTTTACAACCAAGAAATAAAGGATATCAAAAACTAGTCCAATGCATCAGACCATTTTGCATAGCTTTACGTGACTATTTGGCTGCTAATTTTCAAGTCCCTTAGGGGGAAATAAAAAAGAGACCTATTTAGCATGTGCTGATATATGGCTGTGACAGGTGGTGCATGCAGAAACACCATCCCCAGATGGAAGAGCCTCAGCAACTGCATCACCAATCTCCATCCCTGGAGGCAGCTGGCTCAGGATACTCAGGATCTGACTCTGCCAAGGCTGGCTGAGTTCATGTTACCTACGAAGGATGCTCACGGATTTAGGGCTCTGCAGCTCCGTCCCCCAGCTGCAGGTATGACATGTTGCTGGTATCACCTTAGGGTTTTCAAAAATGCCTGAAAACACAATATCCTCACTCTCCAATTGACAGAAGTGATTCAGTCCTTCAGGCATTCCTAAGACATCCCACCAGCACAGTTGTGGGGCTGCAGCAGGCTCTCTGATGCTGAGGCAGGCAGCAATCTTTTTTAATTTAGGAGGTTGATGTTAGGGCTGGAAGAGCAAAGAAAGGATCCTGAACATATCAAACCAGGGACATTGTTCCTGGGCTGTGGAAAAATAATAGCTTGACATTTTTAAGTGTCAATACCAGAGAGACGGTTGAAAGGGACAGCAGCAGAACAGACGGCTGACTGCTCTGTTTCACGTGTGCATAGTAATCTTCTTCTAATTCCAGCTGCATATACATTTTCTTCTGATCATAAGGTATTGAAAATAACTTGCAAGAACACACCCATCAAACCCTCCCATCCCTCCTGGATTTGGTTAATGAGGTCATTAAAAAGATGCATGAAAGACTTGCAAACAAGGGTTGAATTTTTATGTGGCAGTGGCAATATCGCAGTGGCCTGAGCAGAGAGAAAGACTATCAGGGAAACAAGTGTGCTTATTACAGCTTTGAAAGCAATTTTCATCCTTTAGCTACTCTGTTGTAGAGACTTGAAAATAACATGCATGTACTGAGGAACAGAAATAGTACAGAATAATGTAGCCTGAGAAATTCTTCCTGTCACAGGACAATGGTATCCCATTTTCTGCCAAGATTATCTCCTCTGACCTGTGTCCAGGAGCACGTTCTCAAGAAAGAGAGATGACGGCTCCAGACCTTCTCAGACTGTGGTCCTCCAGGTAAGCAGCGGGACCTGGTAGAGATCACAGCTTTGTATCCTGCAGCCAGTACTCCTGTGAGTTGTCTCACCATGTAGTCAGGAAATAAGGAAAAAAAACCCTAGAAAACCTCTGGATTTTAAAGAGCCTCTGCTCAGACACTTGTAGAGCTGATTTTTTTTTTTTTTTCCCTCCAGGTGTTTGCTCACCTGGGAATAATTTTGTCACATTTGTTTAGTTCCTGACCTATTAGTGTCCTGAAGCATGGAAACGGGAAGATTACAGCACTGTGGGCGTGCAGGAATTGGCACTTTCTGCAGATTAAATTGTCTGCAATGCCACATTTTGGATCTACATGGGAATAGGTTTTAGCACTAAGAAAAATCTGATCTTCTGCGTAGATATAATACAAGCTTAAGGCACATGCTGACGTTTTCACTTTGGGAGGATTTTTTGTTTCGCTGTTTTCCTTCCTCGGCTGTCGGTATCAAAGGTCGTGGGATAAAAGAACACACCTGCAGAACCTACCACTGACGACTCTGACACTTGGACCTCCCTTCCCTGCCCTTTCCAGCTTGCAGCCCTTTTCCATCACAGAGGAAGCCCCCACACTGCTCACCAGCCCTCCCCTAACGACACAGAAATAAAGGACAAAGGGGAACAGTTTTAAACTAAAATGTGAAAGATTTATCTTAGATGTTAGGAAGAAATTCTTCCCTGTGAGGGTGGTGAGGCCCTGGCACAGGTTGCCCAGAGAAGCTGTGGCTGCCCCATCCCTGGAAGTGTTCAAGGTCAGGTTGGATGGGGCTTGGAGCAACCTGGGCTAGTGGAAGGTATCCCTGCCCATGGCAGGGGGGTAGAAATGGGTGACATTTAAGATCCCTTCTAACCGAAACTATTCTGTGATTCTATAATGAAATAATCCTCCCTGTGTGCACAGAGGTGAAGCACATGGGCATTTGAACTGTCTTTGCACTTGTTTGGGGAATTAGAATTTACTTTAATTTTCCATTGGGAAAAAAATTTGTGTCATCCTGCCCTGAAGCCATGTTAAGTGCACAGTATCTCTGACATTGCTGCTGTGCACTCAGCTGATGCATGAGTCACTGCCATCTCTTGACTCAGGGAAGTTTGCCTCATTAGTAGTTAAAAAACACAGACAGGAGGAGAGACACAAGAGAGAGAAAGGTGGACTTTATGGGCTTTTCTCACAACTGAAATTAAAATTGTGCATTTCTGAATGGACAGTGATCTTTTCACCCACAGTCCTTTCCTAATAAACAACAATTCCTGTAGCTCCAAGGATGTTCTCCCTCTCTCCTCCAAAAATGGAAGAAATCATCAGCTCAAGGCACGACAAAAATCATGTCTAATTGATAGATTTCCTCAAGTATTTTGCCTCGTTTACTGAATTGGTTGAGTAGAAGCAGTTCCTCCAAATTGCATCATCAGTGGCTGTAAGGTTTGTTTCAAAATCTATAACCAGGTTTTATTACAACTCAGATTGTAATTGACTTCAGGTGTTTAATCAGTGAGTTGGATCTTACCCTTGCACTGTTTATTTGTCATCTATTAGGAAGTGTTTGTCCTCATGAGTTTGTCCAATGCACAGAGCAAAAGGATCCTGTTCTCTGCTGAGGTCCCCAGAAGCTGCAGTTGGAGACTGGTCAGATCTGATAATCAGATTATTATTTCCATATTGGCCCTCCTTCCATGAAACTGTTATTCAGACACGTTCAACAGCTTCAAAACTGTGTGCATTCCATTTCTAAGTGGTCACATTTCATTGGAAGTGTATCAGTGATTAACATCTCTGACTTTTTCATTTGCCTTGGAAGGGGAACAGGAGGGAAATAGTTTGGTCTTTTAGTCTTTGCTTTTTCTTATTGATAAATGTCCTCTGTATTTCCATACTTTAAAGGAATGTTCTTTTATCATGATGAATAGCCCTTTTAGGCCCGGAATCAATTCAGACCTTTTCCATCCCAGCACTTGAAATTCTTGGGAGGATACTCCAATCTCCATAGTCTTGTTCATTGTTATGCGACTGCGTCAGCATTAGAACAGAAATCAATCTTGATTTACATTTTGCTCTTGTCCAGGTGCTCAGAGCAGAAGCTTTTCAATGCTTAGTTAGTGGACTTTCCACTAAATAAATTTTTGGAACATTTACTATTGTAGTGACATAAAATCTGGAAAATTATTGTAAACTTTGATGCACATCGGGTATGCTATGTCTTAAGGCTGGTCCATTCTTTTAAAATACACTGACTGTCATTCTTGGTATTATTTTCCCTCCCATTTTTATTCTCTACTCTTTGTTTCCAGAATGCAATTCCACAGCTGCTTAAAGAAATGAACTTTCTTTTCTAGTTTTTCTTGGCACACACTCCAAAAAGGCTTCAAATTCCTAGAAGAAAGACAGGGAACTATACTAATAAATATTTTGAACATAGAGTCTTCCTTGTGTTGACAGGTAAAAAATATTCAAGGCAGTAATTAAAGAAAAGAAAATTATTTGAAACCTGGATCACCCTTGGTATTGCCCTGCCACTGTCAGATTGCTATTCTCAAACAAATCCACTCAGACAGTAGCAGGAAAACTCATTCAAGTGATTTCTAATTATATCTAGCTGCTATTAACACCTTGAACCTTCTTTAATCTGGAATTATCCTTGCAGAATAAGTTGGAATACCACTGAGTAAACCCAGACATCTGTAATGTCAATGTATGTGAACCAGTCCTTGAATCATTATTAATGGTACTGGCCCTCAGCCAGGACCTGGAAACCAAAATAATTTCAGGAAACCTCAACAGAAGGGAAGAAAAGAAAAAAAAAAAGGCAGAAAAGAACTAATTTTTGAAGAATTTAACTGAAATGTTGAGAAATGTAACAAAATAGTACAAATAGGAATATATATGAAGCTTAATTTTTCTAAAGGCAGGAGAAAGAATACTGACTTCTCAGAAAGTTTTAAGAAGATAAAAGCTAATGTAAAAGTTAATAGGGCACTCTGTATGGGATGCATCTTTTCTAAGCTTTAGAGGTTAAACTGTGAGGATGTTAAGGTCTTGCATCTACACACGAGAACCGAAGCGTTCACATGGCTCCAGCCAAAAGGAGAGTCCCTCTTTCCTTAACTCCTTTGTATTTTATGAGCAAAGCAAAAGGCTGTGTGTATTTTCTCACGAGATCTTTATACTCTGAGGTTTTGTGGCCAGCGTTATCACATCATCTGATCCTTTTTTATCTGTGAAGGTGTAAATTTCATTGCTTCTAATGCTTCTCACTGACTTTGGCTTCTATGTTCTGCTGGTAGAGCTCCAGTAGTGGGGAGAAACTGGTATCTAGGGGCGTGGTTTATTCCATCCTTCATCCTCGGATGAGACAAGATGGTTTAATTGCTGATTTTAGTTTTTTTCATCGACTGAGGTCAGATATGATGCGGGATATGTGTGACTGGGAGAGGACAAAGGTGGGAGAGAACAAATGGGATTTGTAACCAAGTCTTTTCATGACACATGCAACTCCTATTAAACAAGCGAGAGAAACTGGGAGACCTCAGAGATGCCTAGTCCTGTTGCAGGCAGCATCTCAGCCTCCCTCACAGCTTGATTTTCCTCTGTGTGGTTCCAGTATCTCTCCTTGCCCCCAACAGCACGATACCCGTAGGACATCCTCTTAAACCCTACTGAGAGCAAAGGAGTTCAAAATATTTAAGAAATGGCTGAAAGGGCAACAATCTATTGTCTAATAGACTGAAGCAATGCAGGATGCAGTTTTTCGTGGCACTTTTTGGATTCCCCAGGAAAAAGTAAACAAACATCATTCATTCTTTGAGCTGCCACATGCTTTTTTCCTAAATGGCAGTTCTTCCTTCCTCCCCTTGACCCAAGACCTGTGCTGACTTCATCAAGACACCCTCCTACTAGTTTTCTTGCCTTCCTTGATTAATTCCTTTGTGTGAGGCTGAAAAAGAGGGTTCTTGCTGTTTTTTTATTTATTTCTTATTTAAAACATGAGATTGGTTTGTTCTCTATTAAAAATAAAAGATCATAAAGAAAGCGCAGCCACCGCTGCTAGACATCTTGAGTATTCCTAGTTTTGAATTCATCATCAAGAATAAGTTCAGGGGGAGCAACCTGAGAGGGAAAATTACTCTTTTAACAATGTTTTTTTAATCAAATAATATCAAGTAGTCTGTTTCATTAGTGCTAAGGTAATTCCTTATATTTTAGACCTTTATAAATAGATCCCCCCCCAAAAAATCAGCTTCAAGACACATGGCTTGATCCCATCAGATGATGTTAAGGTGTGTTGTTAATGGACAGTGAAAATATGGGCACTAGTAACTGGACAAAACTTGAATTTTCGTTTTGGGGGAAAAAAATATTTCCCTCTATTTTATGAAAAGATGCTGTGGAAAAGAGGAAGAGCAGTAACAGAGGCATCTAATCCTCAGTAATCTAAATGGGAAGTAGGCATCAGGATATCTGCTTCATCAGAGCCTCAAAGCCTTGTCAAACTCATGACTAAGCTCAAAACTGAAGGGAAGCAATCTTAGAAACAGCAACCTTTAAGTCAGGTCTGTCCAACAGAGCAGCTCATGCATAGAAAATTTGTCAAGTAGGGGCTTTGAGGCAGCAATTTTGACAAGACACAGAGCTGGCACCTCAGAGCCAGCTGATTCTTTGGGTTGTAGAGAAATAAAAACTGCTTCTGTGGATTGAAAATGCACAGTTATTTAATATCTTTTTGAAAGATTTGTACCTTCTAGAATTCTCATTTCTTTGAAAATCCCTATTGCCGTTTAATCAACAGTCATTAAGATTCAGAAGACTTGCTGAAGGCTGAATACTGCTTTCTTTTCATTCTGCAATAAATGCTTGAAACATAGTAATTTGGGGTTTTGCTTTAGGGACAGCTTATGACTGAGGAGAAGAATCGTCCATATATAACCTCCTAAGAAAAGAGAAGATAATGATAAAGGAACAGAGAAACCAATGACATACAAAGTTCCTCACTTTGTGCACTCATCTTGTTTTTTGGGGATTTTTCGGGTTTTTTGTTTGTTTTTGTTGTTGTTGTTGTTGGGTTGGGTTCTTTGTTTTTTCATTGTGTGTTTTTGTTTGTTTGTTTTAATTAGAGAACTGGTTATGATTTTATTATTGTTATCTCAGTTACAAGGATGAGATGCCTCAACAATTAACAATTTAAACATCAGGTGAATTAAGGTAGCTGTTTTGCTCCTTCTGTGTTGAATAGACAAGGACATCATCACTATTACATGCCTAGTTAAAAGAGATTATTCCTATGTAAATGACGACTTAATTGCATTGAAATGTCTTACCTCATGTATCAGTGGGACACGCAGTAGCAGAAAGAACTGAAAACTTCTTTGAGATACGAGAAATTCATATAAAAAAATAATCCCTCTCTCTATGAACTACAAATTCCCTGAAGGCAAAAATGCCCATCCCAAAATCAGAAGGCAATACCTCCTTTGGGGAAACTGTGGTGAAAATTAAATTTAAATGCAGATCATCAAAATCTTTGATAAGTTCCTGAAAGGGCATGAAACTGGCTACCTCATATTAATTTTTCTTGAGGCTTATGAAAAACTTGAAAATACCTTGGTTTTGTCTCTGTACACAAAGGAAAAAAGTTTTCACATCTCAAACAATGTGTGAGGTGAAGAAACTCCTTTCTGCCCACCTCTGCAGAGAATCTTAAAAGCTATATGCAGTACTTGGAACATAAAGCATTAGCTCTATAGTATGAAACAGTGTCGCATACAGTTGGTAGAATCAAACACTTCGTGTAGCATTTATATTACATAAACATTAGATATTCACAGTGTAGATGTGGGTTAATCATCTCACATCTCAGCTAATAAGCCAAGGATCTCTTCACAGTCGACGGGAAGAAAAAGACATTTTTAGGGCACAATTAATTTGCCATATTTTGCAATGTGCTTTAGAGTGAGATGAAGTGCCTATTTGTCTCTGGTGGGTTTGTGGGAACCTATGGGGACTCGTTCAAGTGTACAAATCTACATTGCAAAAGTCCACAGTCACTCTGACAAATCACCTCCTCAGTGCCTATAACACAGAGGAGTGCCGAGTTCTAAAGAAAGCCTGTAACTATATTTATTTTATTTTGTAAGGGAAGTTTCTCTTAATGAGTTCCCTTTTCAAATCTAATCCCCCAGCTTCTTGTTTGGGAGGATTTTGTTAGATAGACTCCTGTATCATTAATGTTCTGGCCTAGGACTGCTATTTTGCAAAGTCTCTAGCTGTCAATAGCACAGATATCCTTCATGTATAATGCACTGACAGCACTTCCCACGTGCCCTTGCTTCTCTGTTGCTTCCTCATTTGTGTCAAGCCTTGAACATTGGAGTGGGATGCTTGGCTGTGAAACCTCCATTGTCTGCTGCCGACATGGATTTTGGCTGCTCAGACCTTGGTGGCACTTTGTCAGATCTTCTCCCTGGGGTCTCTGCTCTGTGGCCCACAAGCTGGGTGGGCTCTGAGGGCATATTTGCACTAAAGGAAGCTGTAACCCCTCTTTTTTGTGCAAGGTTCACAAGTGAGCCTAAGCTCAGCCTAGGTTTGAATAACTGGTCCTGGGGCTTTGGGCTGTGTGGACGCACCAGTCCACTCTTAGATAGGATTTATAACTCAGTACACACCGTGAGCTAAAAAGCCGCACTGTTCAGACCATTTTAAAAGAGGATGTACGGGAAGCTGGAGACTTGGAGTGGGCTTGAGTTGCTTAAACATGCAAGGCTAGTGCCTGTCCAGGTGCCAAAAATAACCTGAGATATCCTCGTGCCGGCAGGACTCAGGAATGTCTGAAGAGGCATCTGGAGCCGGGTGAGTTACTCCAAGGTATCTAAAATGTTGCCAGGCACACATTGAATACTTCGTTTGCTATATCCCCAGGTTTTTGTCACTATGCCACTTCAGTAGTGTCAAGGCTTGTGTCACTCCTTGCCCTTGTGTTCCCCAACCATTTCAGTATAATAACGTTTTCTTCCTTGGACGTGGCACCAGTGGACTAATACAGCACTTCAGTGCCCTTTCTGTCAGCTATTGACACTGCCATGACTTATGAAATTTACTTTTCACTCTATTTGGAAGTGTGCTGCCACTTGGCAGAAATCAGGCCGGGACACTGGTGGCTTGCAGGGTCAGGGCCAGCCCACAGCCTGGAGCAAAGGGGTCTGATCTAGGGTAGATCTCCAAGCACAGCAATGACTGGTCAACACAGCCCTCACAGCAGTGTGAACTTATTTTAGCCTACTTGGCCATCAGCCTTATTTAACCTATTTCATGCTATTTAGCTTCGTGATAATATTGTGCAGAAATCTTTTCCAAATACAGTCTGCTGTTTGGTGATAGCGTCCTCACAGTACATGCTGTGGCCACACTGTTTTAATTAAAGATGAAAAAAATGCACGATCCTTTGATCAAAGAGTTCTAGTATAATGGAATGGTGACATAGGGTCTTGCATAACAAAAGGGTGGCATTTTTAATATGTTCTTTATACCTTGTCTTTTCTGCTGCTGGTTCAGGAACAAGTATGAACTGGAGAGACAAATAACGTCCACGGCAGTGTCTGAATATTAAAATGTTTGAACTGGAAAACCCTCCTCAGAAACCATGCTACGAGCACAAAGGGACCTGTTCCGGCTCACCTTGTGCTCTTGCAGTGCAATGAGACACTCGGTGTACATAATTAATAGCAATGACAAGTAAGTACATGAGTGCTACTAAAAATAATAAAAGGCCCAGGTTGTTCATAGTTCAAAGGCAAGCTGTTTCAAACCTGTTGTCTTTGAGGGGAATCCTGAGAGACCTCAAGGCTTGACTTCTTTTTTTCTTTCTTTTTTTTTTTTTTTTTAAGAAAGATATTTCCTCCAATATTTGCTTTCTGCATTCAGTGCTGTTGGTGGGAAGGGAGATGAGGAGATCTGGCAGGCTTTGGGAAGGGTGGAGGAGGAGAAAGAGGTAGATTGAGAAGCTGAGGCGAGTCTGGAAGGAGTTTGGGGATATTGTAAGATGATTGTGTTGTTGCACTCCAGGACTGGGGAAGGTAGAGCTGAGGTGGGGAAAACTTGCCATGTGGGGAAAACTGACCAGAACAGGACAGCATGTCCAGGAAACAAGGAAGTGCATTACTTACTGCGGAGAGTGACACCTTTGGGTGCCACAGGGGAAGAGGAAGGACAGAGGTGTGGGAGAGGACAGATAAAGCAGATGGCATTATATATAAATGCTTTTGATTTCCTCATGGCTGGAGGATGAAGCCATCAGATGCAGAATTCAAAGGCCTGCCTCTCTGTTCCCTTGCTGCAGAAGCCCAGGAGAAGCTAACTCCAGCTTCGGAAGGAAGATGCATTAGAAATCTGCTGGACAAGCTGCAACCCTTCTCCAGCGAGAGGAAGTGAACAGTGTGAGTGGTGCTGGCCTGCTCTGGGTCCTTCCCTGAGACAGGACATCTTGGTAGGAGACTGGTCCTGCAGCTACCTCTTGGTTGGAGCTAAGGTTGCTTCCTTCAAACTCCCCAGGACAATAATGACAATGGATGATGATTTTGCTCATGGAAAATCCAATTTTTGGTAACACTTTTAAAAATTGATTACAGCTTTGCCTCTCCATTCTCTCAGATGACTTCTGAGAGAAGTCCACTCCATCAAGTGAGAGCCTTGTTCACAAAAACATGTGTAACTCCTGACTGGCTGTCTTTAAAGATGGAAATATTGATCGAAGACAGCAGATCAAAGGCTGAGGGGAGAGCACTTTTTACTGAATTTAGGAAGCTTATATATTGCGTCCCGGGGAAGAGGCTGCCAATCCTAATTTATTTGTCACTTAATTCCTGCTGATCTAAATTTTTATGGCAAACACATTCACTTAATCGTGTCACCTCTGGCTTGAGTGTGCCACAAAAAAGATCTTTTCAGTTTAGCAGTGGGTAACAAAGGAGTAAGAGTTTTGAGTGATAATGCCAGGGGAGCTTGCAAAGGCACTCTTAACTATGTGAGGTAATGCTTTATTTCAGGGGGAAATTATACAAGATAGGAGCATAGGCTTGTAGTTTCAGAGAGAATTTCTTTCCAAAGAGGATTGTGCTTTTAGCATGGAATTTAGCTAAGCTGCTCCAAGCCTTTACATAGTTTTTTGAACTCAAGAATATTTGCTTTCAATAAAATGGGCAATAATAACTCTGGAGATTAATTGCTTGGTAATATGCACTGGCACATAGTGATAGCATCTGTGTCTAATGGAAATATGATGAAAATGGGCCTTCGCAGATGAGTTCAGCTAAAATAAACAGCCAGCAAACAATCTGGATTCCTGGCTAAGGCTAAGAGAAGAAATGAAAATTAAGGTATAGAGAGATTATCTCTGGCAAATTTCTCCTTCTCCTCTCCCTCTCAGAAGATTACGTTTTGGCTGTTTTTTCAGAGCCAACCTGATGTTCCCTCTGCTGTCAGTGTTTGTGATGGGTGTTGGAAACGCTGCTTGCAGCACGAATGGCCACGCAGTGCCAAGGAGCTGCAGCTGCCACGAACGTCCTGCAGCAGCACAAAAGGCAGATCATGTGCTTCCAGCTTTTCTCTCTGTAATGTGCTCCCTCTGAAGCAGAGTATCCCGGCGAGAGCCTACTCTTAGCTGACATATCCCTCTCCCTGCATGACGGGCTTCCCCCAGCACAAGGGCGTCGGGGGCTCTGTGCCTCCACACAGGCGATGCCAGGAACAGACCTGATGCTTTACATGCTAACACCATCCCCTCTGCAGGAGTGGGACTCTAAATCTGGGGAACAAAGTGGGGTCTCAGCTCCAACAGATAATTTTTCTGGATTGTCTTTTTGAGCTACTTATCGTGTGACCATAAGAAAAGCTGAGTTAAGTCTTCTAAGATCACATTTTGTGTTTGAAATAATAATAATTAAAAAAATGCAATACTCATATTTTGATTTCTCCTCACAACACAATAGTTTTCCAGTAGAAAACACATTTCTCTGGATGTGGAGGGGATGTAACTCAAACTGTTAGAATAAACATTGAAGGGTATAAGACACAGTGGCGCATGACTGAGCAGTGACTGACTGGGAAAAAAGAGGATTACAGAGACACTGCCACAAAAACCTTATCAAGTTCAAGGGATGTGACCAGATTTAGGGTGGAGATTTTGGAGCTGACAGTGGTTACGTGAACACCGGAGCTACAACCAATAAGGCTCATAAATAAATGACTCTCCTCAAGAGACCGCAGGTTTAGGCAGGCTAATACATCAGCTCTGGCCTAGAAACACAAGTTATTTTTTCAGCAGGGCATGCCCTGCAATAGAGCAGGATGTACCAGCATTCCTGGTGCCCCTTTTGTGATCCACTGAGCATGGCAAACCTGCCCAGTTTCTGTAGGCATTTTTTTCGTTTTGACAAACTCTGCCCTACCACACACACCACAACAATTTGCAAAGCAGGTTATCGAGCCTGTTAAATGTTTAAACAACACACATGGTGTTCTAACCTGCTATTTCCAGGTATATTCGGGAAAAAAAAAGAAGGCTGTGGTCAAACAACCATAGAAATGTCTGTCATGCTTTAGGAGGATGTTTCCTGTGGTGGTTGTTCCATTACCCTCGGCTCGAGGTTGTGGCTTACACTGAAGAAAGGAACCTTGTGATTGCTCCTGTGGATTTATCATGCAAGGGCAGCACAGCCACCTAAAATACTGTGCAACACAACGCAATTTCAAACCCCTTTTCTCACAATTTGGAGAATTTGTTGATTCAAAAGACATGCCTGCTTAAGGAGCTGGCTGCTGTGCGTTGAGATTTCACTCCATTCAGGGGAGAAAGGTGAATCTGGGGGATGAGCTGCCAAGACAGGCTGAGTAAGGGTCCTTTGCAGGGTTCAGACCAGGAGAGACTGGAATACCCAAAACTCAACATTTAGCCTTGGATTCACCAAGGACCAACAGAGAACTTTGGAAAAAGCATGGCAAATATTAATAAATATCTACTGAGCTCAGTCCACTATTTTTGCCATCCTTTTGTCTTGTTTTCTGAGTTTCTGACATTAAATCAGGCTTCAAATCATGTGTTACCCTGGAGTGACATTGTTCCTGGTTTTCCTGGGCTTGCTCCATCCTTCTGAGTGTTGTTCTAGGCTCTCAGGAGCAATATATTTATTTTACTGTTAGTAAAACTGAAAGATTGCATCATTGTCCTGCTCAGTAAAATGACAATATAAGTCCTGTTAGTCAGCCAACACATCAGTGTTTTATGGTTTGCCACTGCATATATTGTCTGTAGTTGATCAAAACTAGTAAGTAAACAGGAAAAACAAAAAAAAACCCGATTAAAATTATCTTTATTTACTCTGCCTCTTTAAAGTTTCAAAATCACAATGGGAAATGAGGAAAATTTTTACGAGGTGGTCAAGGGAGAATGCAATATATGATATAATTTTCCTTGTACTGCTTCACTCTGCCTGCTTGGTGCAGGAGGAGGAAAGGCTTTAAAGCAGAAAAAAATAGGAACACAAAACATCAGATTCAAAGAGGTTTTCATGATCACAGTGTCAGATCCTGAGGTATCACCAGCACTTGGAGACAAAATCTAGCAAGATTTGTCTTAAAATTGGCCTGTTTCTTGACTCTTCAATCCACATGCACACTTCTACTGGGATGCTACCCCAGACCCTCGTGCTTGCCATGCTTAGAAACCTGTTTATTTAAATTTAAATTGAAATTAAGCTACTGTTTATTTCCAGCCTAAAAACATCAGTTGCTGGTGTGTGGCTCTTCTGGTTATTTGTTTAATCATTAAGATGATGTCTGTGAGATCCCTCACACCATTCATGAGTTATGGCTTATTTTTCCAGAGGGAAGATCTTCCCAGAAATGTTTTATAAGGAATCAGGTCCTTGATACAGCATAGGTTGGCTCTGCCTGAGGAATCAAATAAACCAGAGGAGAATCAGATGGGTGCTCTTGGTGAACTCCAGCTGTGCTGAGTGGAGCTGGGGCATGCTGATATTATCAAGAAGAGCAAGAGGCCCCAGATCCTTTTATTCTCAGTAAATCTTCTGCAATTATTTCCCATGTAGGAGCAGGAGTTCAAGGGAGAGAGGAGCTGATGAATGGTGGAGTCAACAATAATCTGATTTTGCAGCTCTGTAGGTCGTTTGGGTTAATGAACTGACTCCTGCTCACACACAACCCTACAGACCTGCAGGTGCAATTTGGCTTATTCGCACGTCCCCTGCTATTTCTACAGGTTTTTTTAACATGGATGTCATCTGTTGGTCTTTACACTCTGTACTTTAATAGTGGGGGATTATGGGCTATTTTTTCTCACCTCATTTACTGATACCTTCTGCTTTCATTGCAATTGTTATCTCTTTGCTTTCCTCCACTGTGTCTTCCTCCTTTTCGCTCAATAAAAATACAGAAAAATCTCTCTGAGGATTATCTTGCTATTTGACTTAGAAGCTGTGTATGTTTTTCTTAGTTTAGCTTGAATACCTTGAACATGAAAAGCACTACCTTGGTTTCATCCCAGAATTTTGGATATGTATATTTTAAAATATGACTAAAACTAATCCACACAACATTCTTTTGAGATGCACAGGAGAGGCTGTAAACTGTTCTACTAAAAATAGTTGAACTTTCTGTATCAACATTGCTTTTTACTGAAACTCATGGCGTAGTTATAATTGGAATACTGCAAGCAAGCTGTTTTTCCATTAAAGAATATATTACATACTCTCCTTTTGAAAAAACTATGATTTTGTTAGTTTCTGATTGGTTTTAGGACACTGAAAAGGCAAAAATATGTATTTGAAACAATTTTTTTTTTAATTTTAATGAGCCATTTTCTTTTTTTTCTCTCTTTTTTTTTTTTTTTTTTTTTTAAGAAAAGACCTGCTTTCTTTATCTAAGAAGGGCATGCAGAAATAGTACAAGGGGAGTGGCTTCAAACTGAGAGAGGGCAGGTTTAGATTACAGGGAAAATCTTCCCTGTGAGGGTGGCGAGGCCCTGCCACAGGTTGTCCAGAGAAGCTGTGGCTGTCCCATCCCTGGAAGTGTCCAAGGCCAGGTTGGACGGGGCTTGGAGCAACCTGGGCTAGTGGAAAGTGTCCCTGCCCATGGTAGGGGACTGGAACTAGATGATCTTCAAGGTCCCTTCCAACCCAAGCCATTCTATGTTTCTACGACTCTAGTATTCTGTGATCCTAAAGCTATTTCAAAAAATCTCATTTTAAAACTAAATAAATGGGAACTAAAAGTTTTTTTTTAACACTATTTATTTATCTCCTTTAAAAATTGCTTTCAAGAAAAAAACCCCAAGAGATTTAAAAACACAGCATTTTGCTGAAAGCTACTGATACTGAAAAATACCTAAACCAACCATTAAAGCGTAACAAATCCATACTTCTCAAAATTAAAGTTAGTCTAAAAACTGGAGTATACCAGTATCTCAGGATGTCTTGGGGAGAGAGGAAGGAAATTTTCCTTAGGAGTATAAATTACCGGAAACTGCTTTGGGCAAAGTGCTTTAGAGAGCCACACAGACAACAATTTCGGACTGGGTGTACAGTCAGTGGAAGTCTTTCAGTTGATGCTGTTATTTTCTGGATGAGGCATAAAGCTGATTTCTTGCACCTTCTCTTCTGCTTCACATGGCAGGTTGAGATATATATGTCTTGGGAACAGAGTGGCATTTCATCTGACCAAAAACAGAGTTCAGCACCTGAGCACCAGCCTGCCAGCCGCCTCCCTGTGAGGAACAAGTGCTTTGGAGGCATGATTCATTCCATGCCAAAGTAGGTCAATTGTGTCATTTCCTAAAAGTGCCCATTATTCTCCAGGCAGGTGCCCAGCTCCATTAGAGGGAGTTCTAGTGCAGATGTTGAGAGCCTGGTGAGATGAACCAAAGCCATTGAATTTTAGAGCACATCTACATTGCAACACCGCAGACTGACCTGGGGTACAGGCTGGTTACTGGTTAGTTCATATATCATGATGAAGAAAAGCTACCTTTACCCAGGGCCCAGAGGGTATCTTACTTTCACATTTCTGTGTGAACTACTCCAATATATCTTGCTTTTTGATACTGCAGTGGATCATATTCGCTTGTTATGTTGTTGTATGCAGCTCATCAGCCTCACCCCTTGTGCTTGAGGAAGCCACTTAGTGGAGTTCATTTAGTTGCAACCATTGTACATGGGTTAAAAAATCAACTGGAGAAAGTCTACTGGGATTTCTAACATGATGTATCAGCTCTCGAAGTCCCTAAACCTCAGATTGCCAGGAGATAGGAGAGTGTGTTGAGAAGAGCGGCTCTCTACACTTCCCTTGTTTTGGCATCCTTTCCCTAACCATGCACTGCTGGATGCTCTTGAAGATGTTTTTCCGCTTGGTTCGTCCTTAATGTAGCTTTGCTGGGCTCTGTGGGTGTTGTTTCATACAAGGGGTGCAGGGAGTCGAGAGCAATTCAAGGGGAATCTGGCAAAATCCACTGCATATATTGTGCAACAAGAAGTGACAGATTAGGAAAAGCAACCCTATTCAGGCACATAAAATGTCACTTTGTGTGCAGGTGACGCTTTCACATTATCAACAGATGACAGCACTGTTGCCTAAGACCTTTGACAAGCTTTTATCATGGGTCAGCAAAGGCAGGAAGCAGGATGTGCATGCAGAGTTCTGGGGAAATAACACAGATTTAAACTGTCTGAACACCAAAGGTCTTTGTATGCCAAATATTGTTTTATGCTGAAGTGATCACATTTCGCTTGGGGAAATTGCCAACAGATTTCTTATTTAAGTAAAATAGACAACGTATTTTCATCTAATTTCCTGATTCAAAAACTTACATTTTTGAAGGATCGAAGACCACATTCATTACTGTCCTTCCACTTAAATAATTTTTGGCAGGTTTGTCTTTTAGTTTTAAATAAGCCAAAATTAGCTACAGATATCTAGAGCTCTGTGTTCCTATTCTTGAAGTAAAATCTGTGAAACTAATTGAGTGAGACTCTTTAATGAGACAACCCTCATTAAGATGGTAATTCTTCCCTGCACACTGTATCCCCTTACTTCTTCTGAATATTCAGCCAGTACTTTCAAAGATTGAAGAAGCATTTTGTAAAGCTTATTTTTCAGAGTACAAAACAAGAATAAAACCTTACAGCGATTTGCAATATGTTCAGCAGATGACAGAAGTGTTCACTAGTCAGATATATACATTAAGTCTGAAAGGCTTTGATGTGCCTTGTGATGACTGAGACGGCCACCAGAGCTGGCAGACACAGCAGAGGACCTGTGGGAGACTCCTGGTCTGAAGACCAAGTGGGACATGGTGGGGAAATTTGGTGCCCTGTGTCTAGAAACCTTTACAAAGGCAGATACGGAAATCAAGTTAACGTGCACAGGATGCTTTTGTCGGAGTCTAGAGAAAAAACCTCAAAACCTAAGCAATCCAATCGGTATTTGGGTATATGCAGTATCCAAAGGCTTCTCCGAAAGATTCCTAGGCAGATACAATTTTTACTGAATGTAACAGGAAGAAAGCATGGCCAAAGTGACTCTACACACAGAAAGCCTTTCAGAAAACACAGTGGGATTTATCCAGACTCTTGTTCCAGTGAGTCACTGAAGTTTGCTCCAGTGGAAAGGTATAGCACATAGGGAAATTTACTTTGGTTATGTGTGTACCCCCTAGATGGCTGAAACAAAGTGAAGACCAGTCCCTCCAAAATTTCCTGAAGGTCCCCGGGGCAGCTGAGCTCTCCAAGCGCTTAAGTGAAGGAATGAAGTTCAAAGCCTTAATCCATTTCAAGCAAGTGACAGAATATTTCTTCTTATCAGCTTATAAAGGAGACACGGGGACTGTCACTTTCTCTTTTGGGTGTTTCGTATTCAGCATCTCAGCAGTTTGTGTGCCAGCAACTGTGAAATCCCACTGTCTCTCTGCAGTGCTCCCATCTCTCCTTCATCTCCAGGTCCCCTCCAACTGTAAGGCACAGGTTGTTGAACATTCTTTTGCCTCACCTTGGATCTGTCCCTCCTTTGTTCTGTTGGAAGCACCTGTGTGTGCATGTTCTCCAAACATTAACCTTGTTTACCCTCGTGTAGAGGAAAATATGGCAAGAGAAGGGGCTAAATGAGCTTTGCAGCCTGCAATCAAAGACCCCCACTGCCCCATGGCATAGTCTGGGGACTGACACCAGCTGATATGTGACCTCCCTTGAGCTTTCTGAAGTCCTCTCTGCAGGGTGCTTAGAAACAAGGCAGTATATTTTCAGGACTGTTTGTTTCCAGTCTTTGACTCCAGCAGCTGTGCTGAGCTGCACTCATTCCAGGGGTGCCTGAGGAATTACCAGGGTACCACGAGCAGCAGAGTCACCCTGGGGAGATGAATTGCACAAGCCAAACCCCTGCTTTAACCCAATCAGTGATGTGGCCTTTCTGTTCCTTTTTTGCATTCAGACTATCTCAGTGAGGCACAGTATCCCTTTATTTCCAAGGAACAAATAGTCATATATTTAGAATCATAGAATCATTAAAGTTGAAAAAGACCTGCAAGGTCATCGAGTCCAGCCTTCAACTGAATACCACCATGAGCAATAAACCTATCATGAAGTGCCACCTTCACTCATTTTTTCAACACTCCAGGGATGGTGACTCCACCACTTCCCCGAGCAGCCTGTTCCAATGTTTAACCAGTCTTTCAGTGAAAAAATTTTTCCTAATATCCAACCTGAACCTGCCCATTTGCCTCATCACCTTTGTGCTGTTCTCCAGGGCTCCCTCCCCTCTCCTCCCTTTAATGAGCAGCATTTAAAAACCATTTAAAATTCAAAAACAAGCAGAAGACCAAAGAAATAAAACACCACCTTTTGAAAAGCCCAGCTGCCTCTGTCCTTTCCACAGTTGCCATCACCTTTGGCGTACGATAAGAGATAGAGCTTCTCTTGCATTTGAATTGTCTCAGAAACACCCAGGAGAAATACAAGAGTGAGTTAGGAGGAGGTTTGAGCCCATCATGCTGGTGATGATGCTCACACTGACCCACGTGGCAGATTCTCAGGCAGCTCTGCACTGAGCCACCTTCTCACTGTGCAGTTTCTCATCTTGCTCAGACCGAGTGGGTGCATGGCAGAGGAATAACTCAGTACAACTCAGCTTGTGAAGGCAACACAGATGGATTGGCACAGCAGCACAAACGTGTTAGCACAGCACCCCAGCTAATGCTTTCTGAATCAAGCAGGTGTTTTGCTTCTGTGCTGGAGCACGTCCAGCTGGGCTCATTCTGAGAGCGTGGTTTGACTGTGTGTATTAATTTGTTCCTGGTTCATCCTTGAGCAGACAGTGTCTCCTTTGAGATAGGAGATAAATGGTTGCACAGGCAGAAATGAGATAGAAAAATCAGCTCCCACAGTTGCTTCTTATCGTGGAATTTAACCAGGTTCAGACCCACCGCCCAACACTTTTAAAAAGAATATTCTCCAGGAAGGGATCTTCTCTGGATTGCCCAGAGAAATTGTGGAAGTCCCATCCCTGGAAGTGTACAAGGTAAGATTGGATGGGGCTCTGAGCAACCTGGTCTAGTGGAAGGTGTCCCTGCCCATGGCAGGGGGGTCAGAACGTGGTGATCTTTAAGGTCCCTTCCACCCCAAACTGTTCTGTGATTCTCTGACGCACAATGTTAAGAGGTGCTTCCAGGACCAGGACCTATGAGACCAGAACATCCAGAAATTGAAAAGCACTAACTAAATCAACACGTCTAGCTGAGACCACTGTGCAAACACACAATTTACAGCCTCCTGTAGCAGAATGTCAGCCACATAGCTCCCGTTGCTCGATGAACTGCCGAATGCTTTTGTATTTACACGAATGCGCAGTGAAATCCAGAACGAGACATGCTTTATCGCCCTGTGTGTGAGCTGCTCTGCACACCAAGGGAATTGGTTTAGTGGGCAATAAGCTGTTAAAAGACTGAGACACTGGTAGCTAATATCCAAAGAACCCAACTGCTTGGGGCTGTTATGTGAGCAGTGGGTCTCATCAGTATTAATGACTTATCCTCTACTCTTCTCTCACATGGAGACAAAAACATAAGCCTCTGATGAAAAAAGTCCCTACATTTTACTAAATATAATACAATGGAATTATGACTGAGCTCATCACAATTACTTTTTGGAATCCCTTTTCCCTAATTATTGCAGGCCATATGCATCAGTGGATATACCAAATCTGTTCGTACGCCTCTGGAAATGAAATGGTGCATTATCCAATTCAGTCTTGAAAGGAAAAAAATTTAGGAGCCTTTTGGCTTCTTGTTCAGACTTGTTAAGTTCATAATAAATGGGTGGGACTCCTACAACTGTCAGCAGTGTAAGTCCTGCTCACTTAGTTCCTTCTAATAGTTATTAAATATTCAATTTAGATGCTGGAGGCCAATTGTCTTCTTTGTTTGATCTGTCTTGGGTGACAGCGGTGTCAGAGCAGTAAAGCTTTTGCATTTCCATAAATATGGCACTTGTCAGATCTCATCAGCCTTTTGCAAGGTCGTACGAAGGCGCAGCTCTCTGCTGTGGTTTGGAGCAGTTGTCAAGGAGTAATAGAGTTTATGGCTTTGAGACTCCACTCAAATGTGCGTGGTTTGAAGGGTCCTTTTATAAGTGAAGTTTTGGTCCAGCTCTTCATTAGGAAGCTCACATGTTTCAAGGGATTTAGATTTTGTTTTCTACTCTGTCAGCACAGGTGAAAACAGTGTAAAATTCATTCCTACATGTTGAAAAGTTTTCAGGAGTTTTATGAATTTATCCCATCTCAAGGGTAATTCTTGTCCTGGTTTCATACTGATTATTGTTGTTTATTCATTTATGAAATATCATCAACTAAAAATTAAATTAGACAATAAAAATGTATTTGGTGGTAAGTATATTCAATTTCAAGAACATAAAGAAAGATCACATAGGATGAGTGCTTCCCCTGAGTAGTTATGATGCACTAAAAATATATATTTGGGGAGTACATATAAAAATTAAAATATGTATTAATATGTAATATTAATACACTGATATTTGCATATAATATATAAATATTAATTCAAGTATCTACATATAAATATGTACACATATTAATTAGAATATTTGTACTTGATTTTTTTGAATAATCGCATGTTTTACCCTTTTTTGAAGTTCCTTGTGGTGGATTTCAGCCCTAATAAAAAACCTATGAGCCTTAGAAGTGTCATTCATGCTGTAGAAATCAATTCAGGGAAAAAGATGTTGCTGCATCAGTGATGAAGAAAACAGAAGAGGAGGGAATATTTGAAAAGATAGTTTGAAAAAAGACAGGAATGTCACTCTTGGATTTCGGAAGCAACATGATAGATAGTATAAATCACAAACTGCAAAAAGAAGGAGAAAGAAGTTAAAAGGGAAGAGGATTAAGAGAGTAAAAGGAAATGGACAGGGAGCAGAAGAGTGAAAGAAAAGAGATAGGTAGTGAAAAGATTAATTAGAGTCTTATAGATGAGAATAAAGAGCAAGGATGTGATGGATGTGCAACTCATTTCCTTTCAGAAAAAGCTGACAAGCGTAATAGAATGCTTTTGGAAACAAGATATCATCAGTGAAGTTCACTGCTGCTGGATAAATTAAGGAAAATAGTCCAAAAAGGTTTGAAAAGCACTTAAACATGAAAAAGAAGTTCAATAAAACTTCCCAATTAAATAGTGACTGATAGTATCTTCTTTGTCTTTATTTTTTTCTATTTTAAATTAGACCCCTCTTTAATATAACATTGAGTTTGGGTTGAAATAGGATTTTTTTGCTTTCCTCACAGAAGTTTTCAGTTTTTCCTTGAAAATCTGAAAACCAATTTTCCCCAAATTCCGCTCCCTTTGTGTCTCAGTTTTTGAAAACAACCATCTTTTTTTTTTTTTTTTGATAATTTCAGTAATTTTTATGAAATTGTTTCTGGAGAAAGAAAATGGAACATGATTGACTTCAGACAATGAAGTACAGACCAATCTGCATCATTTAGCATTATGCAAGTCTTTTCCTTCTACACTACACAAAGGACAGGAATCTGAGTCAAGCTTCTGCAGAAATGGCTGGGAAAGGATTTTTTGCTTAAGTGTAATTTTCTCCTTGTTTTTCCCTAAAACTGAAATAATTTAACCTGTTATATTATAAAAGGGTTTTTTTCCCCCCAAGAAAATAAAATGTTTTACAAAAGTAGAACTGAAGATCAAAGAGAGACAATCTAAATTATCAAACTCAACACTTTATTTATGCAGGAAGAAACATGTTTTCATAAGCTAGCTTTGATCCATTCCCAGGTGAGTTAATTCTCCCTTTTCCTCACTTTCACAAAACTCACTGCAGAAGATGTTGCTCCAGAAGGATTTTCCACCTGTTGCTGGGTAAAATGGTCGATAGTCAAATTACATTCTTGTCTTTGAGCAACATTGCCCTGCAGCTCAAGTAGCTGAATTTTGGTGACAAACCATTTTCAGCATGAAAAAGGAAATATCAGAAAGGAACAATTCATTCAGCTTTGGTTGTGAATCTGCTTTGGCTGCATTGGACCACTCTATAAAGAAGATTAGAGAATCATAGAATCACGGAATGGTTTGGGTTGGAGGGGACATTAAAGATCATCAGTTCCAACCCCCCTGCCATGGGCAGGGACACCTCCCACTAGATCAGGTTGTTCAGAGCCCCGTTCAACCTTGCCTTGATCACCTCTAGGGATGGGACATCCACAGCTTCTCTGGACAACCAGTGCCAGGGCCTCATCACCCTTCAGGAAAAAATTTCTTTCTAATATCCATTCTAAACCTACAACCTTTCCATTTAAAATCATGGTCCATGGCTATGGACCAAATCTCACAGGTGTCTGCAGAGACTCGGACCTCTGAATCCACCAAGAGCTTTCCTTACTCAGTGGAGTCTTAGTCCATAGCAGAGGACTTTCAGAAAACAAAACATTTAGGCCTAAGACTTATGAATCCAGCAGTGCAAATACAGAGTTCTTTTTTTCTTCTGCTGTGCACAAATAAAATTGACACAGAAATGTCAAACACAGGATTCATCTTTCTTTGGACAAGTGATGCTAATGTAGCATTTCTTTTCCTTTCTGTTTTCTTACAGGTCTGACACAAAGCCAGCTGGATCGTCTAGGAGAATTCTCACACTGGCTTTGCATGGAATTCTTTTATTCTGACTTCAGTTCTTCGCATTAATGTGAATCTTATTCCCTTCAGTGCTACACCCTTACCTGAGAGCTCTATGAACACATTGGACCAATTTATCCCCACATGAAACTAGCCAGAGCTGTGAAAGAACTTGGTGATGCCCAAAAGAAAGCGTGTAGTGTATTTTAATTTAAAAAGGTGTGTAATACTCTAAATACACATACATAATATTTTATCTAAAAAAACAAAACCAGTACAAAATTTTTTAAGTTTCTCAGTAGAAGATGTATTAGTTTTGTTCTTCTGATTATTTTTGTAATTTATAAACATAAAGCAAAACCTGAAGATAGTGGAAGAAGTTTGAAGGCACTTGAAAGTTTGTTGCATTTCTAGTAATTGTTTTTATTTTTAATATTATTAACAGTAGTGCTTTCATGCTACCTAAAGTTTCAAAGCTGAGAGCTAGGAAAGTCTTTTTGCAATTTCATTAATTAATGATTAAACAATCCTAAACTAATAACAATGAGAAATGACCCCGATACTGATACAGAACATAAAAGGGAAGAGCAAACAGAAGTTATGTCATCAAGAACCTCTGTAAGAGCTGGACTGCTCTGATCACAGCTGTGTAATTTTTGTCATCATTGTTAATAAAAAGTAAAGTAAAAATGCATATGAAGTTTTAATCAGAAACTTCTGTCCTATCAAGATGATTTCTACAGCTCAATGCCCATCCAACACTTTAAGATTAAGGTCAAAGCCATATAAAAAAAGGAAGCATACAAACCATCTAAAAATGAAAGCAAGCGAGAGGAGAGAGAAAGAGAAGGAAGAGAGAGAAGGAATGCATTAGAATAAAATAGAAGATGAAGTTTCCAGCAGAAGATGAAGTTTCACAGGTGTGGCTGGTGGCCAGGGTGACTTGGCATAGTCTTCTCTTAGATGGGGTGGCTGTTCAAAGCAGCTGTCAGAAACAAATGAAATGTTTCTTGCAGACTCATGACACAGCTGACAGTATTTTCTGTTCAGACAAATACTTGAAATTATTTATTAAAGCTTAGGCTTAATGCCTCTATCAGGTATCTATGCTCTGTCTCTTGGCTGCTGTCATAAACAGCAGTGCAGTGCTGCCTTCCAAGGGAGCTTCTGTCCAGGCAAAGGGAGTATCCTCTGGTATACTTTCCCTGTATCTCTTACTGCTCAAATTTTGGGGAAAAGATACGCTATGGGTGTGCCATGGAAGCACTTAGGAAGCGAGCCATTGGAATGGGCACAAGTGGCTGGCTAAGGACCTCAGTCAGGATCTTGGTGGTGGGCAAGAGATGATGGGTGGACCAGTACCTGGCCCTGGGGATCCTGCAGGTGCAGGGAAGTGGGTTATGTTGGACAGGCAAAGTCTGTCCACCCTAAGGCAGGTGTTCAAATTGTGGTGTATCACAACCTGCATGTACCCCTTCGTGGGGTACAGGTGACAGCTCAGGTCTGGGTCTAGGTATGTCAGATGTTTAAAATTGGGTGAAACTGAGGAAATGCAGTGGAACAGGACTGGATGAGAGAGAAAGGTGAGAGTCTTACAGAGAGCAGCCAAACCCAAGCTGCATAAGGGGATAACATGTATGAGGGGTGTCTGAATGCAATGACCTGCAGAGTTCTGTTGAAATTATGACTGAATGCGTGTGATGCTCTGGGAGGAGATCACAGGCAGAAGGGGAGAACTCACTGGCAGAGATTTGTTTGGTCAAATGGGGATTTTCTGTAACAGCACAGAAGAAAAAGTGTAGACAACAGGGAGAATCTGAGAGTTGTACAGAGAGCGAGCAAAATGAGGGGAACAAGGATTTGGGCTCCTGAGGCAACAGGGTATGGAGTGGGTGAGGTGGGAAGGTGGCAAGATCCAAGGTTGAGAAAACATTTCAATGAAAGAAATGTCACTGTTTGATCAGGAAGGCTGAAAGGAGTATTTCTTCCTTAAACCTCCACTGTGCAGCACTGAATTCCCTCCTCCTCCTTGCTGCCTACCAGCAACTCAACTCCAGGGCGCAGAGCCCAGTCCCCTCTCAGCCTGTACCACCTTCTCCCTTCGGCCTTACCGCATTTAATGCCACTTCACCTGGTTTTGGAACAAGCACACTTCTTCTGGAGGTGAGCGTGGAGGTTTTTTTGTGAAAAGAAATGTATCTTTGAGGTTGGCTTATCACAACCGCATTTTTAACTCTATAGATGCTAAAACATGTACGTAAGATTTTATAGATTTTGTATTCTAGTTCACAGTTGTGATTGACAAAGCCAACCGAATATCATAAATCAGGAGATTTATGAAACAAGTCAGAATAAAATATATATCTATGTTCTGTGAAAAAAGATTTATTAAAACAAACAAGCAAACAACAAAACCCTGTTGATTTCAGGGGGACAACTGTAAAATTGAAACATTTTCATTTAGACAGCTCAGACTAAATCTTGATGCTGCCATGTCCTGATTTTTCTCCTCCCTCAGCTCATCAGCCCATTTTTATTAGATCTTTGGTGAAGTATGTAGCAAACATCACCATAAATATAATTTTGCAAATTATGTGTGATAACAGAACTATATTTTCTTCCAATTCCTTGTTGAGGAAATTAATAATTTCTTTCATGAAGATACGTAAGACTTGAAGCCAATCTGCAAACCAAAACCTCACTGACAGCATCACCAGATGATTTACAAAGTCAAGTGCCTAATTACACACTCTCATAAATATTCATTCTCATGTTCACAGTTATGGAGGAGAGAAAGTGAACATGTTGATTAATCAATTGATAGTATCTAATTCATCGGGCTGTACAAATGGGAAAGAAAAGACAGCAGAGCAATTTCCAGAAAATATAGGCTTTAGCAGATTGTATTGCTTATGAATGTTAACTTGAAATGAAAAATTAATAAAAGTTAAAATTAAAGGGTGGATGAGAGCAAAGGGAGCCATGCAGACAAAGCGAGCAGATTTTCCACATCAGTTGACCCTGTTGATTAGTTCAGGTGATAGAATAAAATTCATGCTTCCCTCTCTGAAGTTCTTAAAATTTGCCTTTTTAAACTTTGATAAACTTGAAACATTGTGGCCAAATAATCTGATTCTTTTTTATTTGGACATAGCAAAAATGGCTAAGCCTTTTCGACAAATGCAATTAGTAAGAAATCATTGTTTTATCAGAATTAACAAAGCATGAGGCAAGTATAAACCCCTCAATTTCTGGTGCTAATGGCTATTAAATCTAGAGAAGGAGCACAGTGTCTGTCAGTTTTCTGTGAGAGGTTTAGCCTGGAAAGAGCGGGAAAGCACATCTGGATTTGTGTGCATTATAAACCTATGGAAAATTGCAAGCTCACATTGGAAACTTGCCGTGTTTTGTCAGATTCGGCATTGCCACAGCATCCTGTAACACCTGTACCTCTTCTTGGCTACAGAAATGATCCACTTTTGGGACACAGTTAGACTGCTGTGCCCTATAGTTCCTTGAAATGGGGGGATAGAGATGTGATAGGAGTTCCCTCAGACAGATGTGAATTTTTGTGATCTCTCTCTCTCCAGTCTTTGGAAAATTAGTCTGCAATTCGGCATCTCAATTGTGTACCTCCGGTTGGACTGTGAGGGTCAGGCCATAGTGAGAACAAGTCTTGGGGGGTTTATTCCTATAATAGACTGTCAGAAGTGGGGAAGCAAGGCTGGGATGGGGAAACTGGTTTGTTTAAAGCCAGACACAAAGTCAGGAAAACAATACAACTCCCTGCTCTCTCTATGCCCTATCAGCGAGACCACAGGGCTTATTTGAGGTCACCTCCTGTCAAATCCCCCTTGCTCTGCTCAAGTGAATCACCTCACTGACTTCATGCCTTTGTGACTGTCCACGCCTTCACACTTTTTATGATGCTGTAACTTCCCTATTAAACACTGCAAGCTCCTGTGCTTTTTCCTAATTACTGCTTATTCTGATAATACTTCATCATATGCTAATATAGCCTCCACCAGAGACTGATACTGAAAGACTCTTTATCCACACAGAGGTCTGTTTTCTGGGAGTTTGACTTCTGCTCTTTGCAGACAGATTTATTTCCTTCTGCCTTCCTTACTTCTAACTCTCATTGTGGATGGTTTATTGAAAACACCTTCTTTTCCCCGAAAGGGAAATCAGAAATGAAAATGCACAGGAAGGAAATGAACCTATCACTTTGACAAAGAACTAATTCATTACCTATTCTTAACGTAATTAAATCACAGTGACATCCCTAACATGACAGAGTTCTGTGCTTAACACAGTATTAAGTGTGTGTTGTGTATATCACCCTGTATGTTACAGACACTCCTGTACGTTACAGGCATCCTTCTATCTGTATTAATTGTGTACATCAGATATTTGCATATTAGCTATAAAATTAAAATATTCATATTAGAAATGTTATTTGAGTGTATTAACCCAAAACAAATCTAATTTTTCTCCATTGTACTGCCATATTAGCTGAGCATAGCAGGTCACTTTACGGGGGTTATAATGGCATACTGACTGATGTTTATTTTTTCCCCCAGATTATTCAGTCATTTCAGCTCTAGCAAGATAATAAAAGAAACCATTTGCCATTGGAAAAGCATCTCGGTTGTATACAGAGTTTGCCTCTTACTGAAGCTCTTTCCTGATTCAACTCGCATAAATTCCTTAGAATAGCAATTTTTGTTTTGGGAGTCAGTCTCAAATTAAAAGAGTAAAAGAAAATTGTTGATTTTTCAGAGGTCCCAGGCTTTCTGCTGTTGCACCCAGGACTGGAGCGGCCCAGAATTCTTGGGTGCCGAGCCAAGGATTTTTAGGATGTTTCGGTTTTTCTGCCTGTATTCTACAACGACCTTCCAAAACTCTTCTTGGTTTTATTTTTTTTGCATGTGATTTCTTCAGCTTCACAGTCCCATTAGTCTGCATGAAATACCCTTTCCCTGCACACAGAGAGCTTTGTGGAAGTCCTCATAGCAGCCTCTTACCTCCTGTATCAGCCACTCTACTCTGCAGGCAAGCAGCCCTGGAGTGCTCTCTGAATACCAGTCCCAGCATGCCCAGTGTACTTATGGCCACAGGTTGCAGTGGCTGACTTGCATAATTGTGCCTCTCTAGTGCCACTTTATATCTTCATTTTCAAGCCTATAGTGCAGTAAATTGGTTCCCAACAGGCTGTGAATAAAACACTATTTTTTCGGACGCTACATTTGTTTTTATGATAAAAACCCATTATGTGCGAGAATGCATGAAGCTGGTAACACATTTATGGTTCCTGGACTCCATCTGGGAGGGGGGAGGGATGAGTGTGACCATTTTCCAACATTAATGACTCCCAAAATATCATCTGTGAAAATGCTTCTGTCCCAGCCACAAAACTTTACTGAAAATTTGAGCTATGTACTAGACTCTTCCAGGATTTCAAAGACCTTTTGATTAGCTAATTAACATGTAGCCAACATCTGAGTAGCATTCTGAAATTCTACATGGTTATGCCGTGCTTGTTCCTCTTCTCATATTCCTTTGCTTTCAGTTCTGATCACAGGGGTGATGAGTTTAGGGTGACTTGCTGAGCTGGTGTTCAGATTATCTCCTTCGGTTTCACAGGAGTGGCAGCACAGAGCATGAGCTGAGCTTTGCATCAATTCACAGAATCATAGAATCACAGAATGGTTTGGGTTGGAAGGGACCTTAAAGGTCACCTGGTTCCAACCTCTCTGTCATGAGCAACCTGAACCTCCACTACTTCAGGTTGCTCCAAGCTCTGTCCAACCTGGCCTTGAACACTCCCAGGGGTAGAGCAGCTTCTCTGGGAAACATGTTCTAGTGCCTCACAACCCTTATAGTAAAGAATTTATTCCTAATATCTAATCTAAACATACCATCCTTCAGTTTAAGGCCGCTGGACTTTTGCTGGTGAACAGAATTTAGCTGATAACAAAACCTGGAATATAAAGACCTGGAAACAAGAGAGCCAAATAAGTTAACAAAAACTGTTGTTGTTTTCCTTTCTGGTTGTGTCCACAAATCCTAGATGACCTTAGGAGAATAATCCCCTAGGAATGGAAAACTGAAAACTCATTACTAGTAAGAAAGGCTTTAGAGGCCAGAGTTTTATTACATTTACAGAAGTTAATGCTTCTTCAATTCTCTCTCCTTCGACCCGTTCCAGTATTATGAGATTAAATATATTCTGTATAGAAGAATTCTGTTTCAAGAGTCATCAGAAGCAAATAACATTTGCAGAAGGACTTGCTAGTACAGCTTTTTATTCAAGAGCTTTATTAAACCCACCTAAAACACTGATTTAACTGACCTAATGGATTAAAGGACCAACAAGGTGAAGATTTGAGAGCAGGCTAGCTGACTAAACCTGGATTTGGTCATTTGTGTCAATCCTCCCTAGATATATTCAAACTAAAGCTACTTTAATATGTGACATATGATTTTTTTCTGGCATCTCAAAGTCCAGAGCCAAAACTCACCGTTGTAACTTTTTATTAAACTCAGTGAGAAGTGTTTGGATGCTTATTTCAGCCTCTTGTGAGGAAAGTGCAAGAATCCTTTGAGCATTTAGTTAACTAAGGAATCCCAGGTCTCTGCTATTCTTGAATGTACTGAAATTTAGATAGCTCAGCAGAAAACAAGTGTCTTTTATACTCTACTATTTTTCCTCCCTATTATAATATAGAATCAACTAATCAGATGATCCAAATACCCAATGTTAGGAAGAAGGTGTTCTCCAAATACTGAATTAAGTACTTCTACACTTCTGTGTAACCCTCAATTTTTCTATGACCAAATGTTGCTCTTTTCTTCATTGATTTCATGATTTTATTTCCATGTAGAATCAGAGAATCACAGAATTGTTTGGGTTGGATGGAACCTTAAAAGATGTCTAGTTCCAATCCCCTCTCATGGGCAGGGACACCTTCCACTGGGTTAATCCAAGTCCCATCCAGCCTGGCCTTAAACACTTCCAGGAATGGGTCTTCCACAGTTTCTCTGTACAACCTGATCCAGTGCCTACTTTTTTTTTTTTTTTTTTTAAAGACAGACCTGTATAAGTTTATGTGGAAAAAATTTAATGAGGAATTTGGAAGTGTCTTGCTTGATACAGGATATCCCTTAAGACTTCTGTTCCAATGTCCCTGTAAAATGTCTTAACTTTCGTGTGCATAGTTTTGCAGTAATTTCTCTCCTTCTCCTTAATAATACTTGTTTGTGTTGTTTCCTTTACTCTGTAGATTAATATTTGAAAAATGCTTTGAAACTGAAAAAACCCACCAGCACTGCTATTATTGAATGTGCTCGGCTCCTCAGATGCTGATACATGAAATGTATGATAGAGAGAACTCAGGGTAATTTAAAATCTCTTTGTAGTTTGAGATCTATCTTTATTTTTATTTTTTTTCTTATCATGTCCAAGCAAACACAAAAGCAGGCATAAAAATTGGTTCTGAAAATGGTTCCACTTCAAACGTACACAGCCAACAAGGCAGTTTCAAACGTGGTCAAAAGCTTCCAGACTTGAAATAAAGATTGTTTTCTCTATTTTTCCTCCAGTAAAAAGACCAACTAAAGCCAAACCAACAAAATAAAACAAATATGCTGTAAGTTAAAGCTAATTCTGAAACTATCCTTGAGGCTACTTGTGTTTTGCAAAAAAACTTCCTTCTCAGATGAAGGAGTTTGCTGGATGCACAGACATGGCTTTGGTGTTATTGCACAGAGCAGAGGGAAAGCAACACCGTGATATTTTGAGACCATTGATAAGAGAGTTCACAGGAAAAGGGAAATGAGAGTAAAACTACTCTGGTAAACTAATAACATGCTTTAGTAATATAAATGTGCTTAGGAGCTTAGGACACTGGTAGATGGTCTTTTCAATTAAATTACAAGTGTTTTAAATATCAATTTATTTAAATTAAATGTTGTGTGAAAAGCACCACCAATATGACCAAATTAGAGCTTGCTGCAGGTTGATGTCAATCAGGGGAGCTCAGGAGAGGGCTTTCCTGACGGCTGAAATTAAGGAGTGACATTCGCATTACGCCTGAGCCTCTGCCACTGCCTGCTCCATGGAGCCCAGAAAGCACAGCTGGGACATCTGACACTTCCAAACCAGGTGAGGGAAAAGTCTCTGGAGCTGCTATGGAATGGAGAGGACTGGAGCTCTTTCTGCAGAACTCCTTGGGTTCTTCTGCACCTCTGATTAACACTGGTCTTTGCTTACAGTGGTCCCACGTGAGCCTCAGCAAGAAAGGCTGTTTCTCAGTACCTTCTCCACAGAGGTGATGTAACAATCAGCTTGCTGTCTGAAATAGCTGTTCCCACTGCTCTAGAGGAGTGGTATACAGCTTCCTCCTACCTTTTCAATTAACCTCAATGAGTCCTGCACGCCCCAGGTGACAGTGCACACTCCAGTGTGGGGACAGACCCTATTACTTTTCCTCAAGCACTAGACTTTAAGTGCTCCCTTCTTTCTCACAATATAAAGTTCAGCTCAGCAATAGTAAAGATCCCTAAGTGACAGAATGCAGTTCATCTGTCCACATAAGACAGTTGCCTGGTATAAATTGGTGTCTTTCCACGTAACGGGAAAAAACAGACATATATGAACCGAGAAATGGGCTCATGACCTCGAAAATTATAAAAGAAGATAAGGAGTAATTCACAGGAGACATGTAGGAATGCTGTCAATCTGTTCCTTCAGGTGTGTCCTCTGAGGGTGAGAAGGAGTGCCCACACCTCAGGTCGAACAAGATGACCCCACCCCAACCTGATATCATGTATATTCAGGTATGTGGTATATTTTAAGGGCAATACCTCAAATAGCCTGCTCATATAGAAAAAAAAAGGCAAGCATTCTCAGAAAAACCTAGGGTCAATGCCTTATCCACCAACATTTAGAAACGTGGCCCCTTAGTAGAATAGTAGCTCTGAGTTATCTCTGCAGTGAATACTGAAAGCGAATATTTCTATAGCATCTCTGCCCTAAAATGTGACTCACCCTCTGCGACCCTATTTTTATCCGTATTTTCTGTTTTTTCCCTGTTGACCATAGAAAGAGCTTGGGACAGCTGCTCCCAGCTGCTGTATCTCACTTAACTGCCTGAAATGAAGTCAGGTAAATCTGGGGCTCTAGTAGTTGGGGCAGGATTGGACTGAAACACCTCATCTTTCTCCCCTGCATCTAGGACTTTAGATCAGAGCTGAGATTTATCTCCTTTTTTAAAGACAATGGTTATTTTAGGAACCTCTTATCATGACTTGGACTTCCATGCATGTTAAAGAGTTGTGTGTACCTTTTCTTGGTGTCTAGTGTGTAAAAGCAAAAGCTTAGGAGGGATTAGTAGAAGGTTCCTGTCAGAGTGAAAAAATTTAGTCATAGAACAAGAGATAAAAAAGTCTAATTACTCCTAATTTAGAATCTGATATGCCCATAAAGAGGATTTTATGATAAGATGTGCTGTTTAAGGTCTCACTGACTCAGGAGGTCTCTTCTTGTCACGTTGGTGGTTCTGCTTTGTTGAGGAAAGACGGGATTTGGAATCAGAAGTACAATATTTAATATTTCAAATCAAAACTATACAAAACACGATAATCATAGTGGATCACCTTGGTGAAAAGTCTAAAGAGCTCACAGTTTTAGAAATACTCAGGGTGAAGGGGATAGCTTGTCCTTAAATTGAACCAGGCTCTTCCTCAGTGAAAAGAATGAATTTATTCTCATGCAAAAATGTCTGTGGCACAGAACTGGAGATTTAATTTTACATGCAGTAGAGCAAACAACACAAATAAAAAATGTCTGTTAGAAAGCAGTCCATTATGCTGATACACTATCTGTACACATTCATCTTTCTCTTTATTCATCATAATTTGTAAAGAAGTATTATTGCTTGCCATCCAGTAGTGCTCATCTCATATTTATCCACAATGTTAAGCAGATGGCTGTGAGTGTAATTAAAGAGAGAGAGGGAAAAAGCATTGTTCTTTATTGATAAAAGATGCAGAATGAGACAAAATTATTTTTTCAGTTTGTGTGCTGGTATTTTGTGGCATTTACATGTAAGAATAAAGGGTCACATAATAGGTCTTAAAAATATACAAATGTAATTCTTGCAGTACTAGGGACATAGGGAATTTGTTTTTCCCTGCTTTTCAGAGAGAACGAATTTCAGGAATTTGGTCCAATCTTTGGCGTTTGTGCTAATGTCAGAAGGAGTTTTATATTTTAAAATTTACAAAAGTGGCTTTCAGTTGTGCAAGTTTGTTTTAAAGTGTCTGCTTTAAAACACTACTGTAATTATGAGATATTTGCTTATTTTGCCTCTCACCATAGTCCCCCAGTGCATGATTTCAAGACCAACAGAGAAGGTTACTCAGGGTCTCTGCAGAGGCAGATTGGTAAGAGAATACACATGTGAAACACAAGAAAAACTGTCTTTTGGGCTCCACCTAAGTGCTACATCAAAGATGTATGTGCACAAATATGCCACTGTTACTTTACTGTCTTCAGTATGTGCCCAGGCCAGCACAGAATAGTTTGGGTTGGAAGGGACCTTTAAAGGCCATCTAATCCTACTCCCCTGTTGTGAGCAGGGACACCTCCAACTTGATTGAGTTGCTTAAATTCGCATCCAACCCGGCCTTGTACACTTCCAGCAATGGGGCAGCCAGAACCTCTCTGGGCAGGTCGCAGTTTGCACATCAGAAAAACTATGATTCTACTTCTAGTCTCTCGAAATTTCCTTTTGTGCTGAGTGTGGGGCTTGGGGATCTTTGTCCTATCATCTGGGGGAAACAGGACCTTTCTAGCTCAGAATAATCCCTTTTTCTTTTATTCCCCTTAAGGATCACAACCTTCACTTACACCACGGTCTTGCCCAGCTCAGGCAACTTATTAGAGAAAGAAAGGACCACCATCAGCCAGATGAAGAAGAAAAGGAAGGAAGAAATATTTATCTTAAAAGCATCCCCTCTGCTCCCCTGGTGATCCCACGGCTGGGGTGCTTCAGCAGAAGGCCATGTTTCACAGAGGACATGTATCTATCGTGGAAATCATAAGTCAGGAATTATTTCTATCATTCTATCTGGACATTTTACTTCGGGCCTCAAATCCTGCTCCGAGCAGAGGCACATGAGGGGTGCAGAGGAGGCAGGCAGAGCGGTGCAACGTTGCAGCTGGATTAGCATCGATGTTGCCTCAACAGGGTTCGTTCCATGTTGCCCCTGAGACTGGCTGGTCTGCAGCTGTGACACCCTGTGCGGTGCTGTCAGACAGCAGCCAGCGTGCTGTGGATCGTGCTTCCATCAGCCATGAGATACTGCTAATATACTGGAAATAGCTAAGGGGTTGACCCATTTCTCTGCAGAACACGATAATTCAATCGCATTATTATGGTCATACATATTACAGTAAGGCCTGAAGATCTCAGCCGAGATCAGAGCTGAAAACTTTTACAGCAAGAGGCGGTGCCAATGCTCTTAGAAGATGCTGCCTTGGTATCAGTTTCGCTGCTGTGCTTGCAGTAAATGCAGGACGACATCTACGTGCGAGCTTGGAGGCTTGAATTCTGCATTTAGATCTTGTTCACAGCAGTGGTTCAGGATTATACCAGTACCACCTCCAGCTTCTAATACGCTTTTAACAGATCCATAGATTTTGGAGCCAGGAAGGTTTCTTCCCTTGTACCTTCTGGTCTGACTTCCCGCATCCTACACACTCAGGCCATAAATTCCATCTTGTTACTTTTGTGTTGAGCACTGAAGATAATCTTCTATAAATTCCTTTGTTCTTCAACTGAGGGACAATTTGCCTCTTCCTTTGGAAGTTTGCTTCAGCGGTTAAGAATCCTCACTATTCCAAGTTCATACCTTATTTCTGAGAGCTGTGGGTGTGGAGAACCTTCTCCCACTTGTTGCTCTAGAGATTTTCTCTACTGGATTAGACAGTCCTTTGCTAATTGGCATTTTCAGATTCATCTGCAAGTCCTTTCACCATTTGTTTTTTGATAAAATGAGCAGATAACAGAAGAAAAAGATACCACTGCATCTTGTTTTACTGGCTCCTGGTGATCATTTCCTGTCCTCACTGCAGTTGTCATTACTTTTGGTTTGCCTCAGTGACCTGAGACTCAATGTTCTGAATTTTTTGTACTTGTTTGAACTGGAAGCACTCCAACTCCTGCCCAGTATTATCACTACTAATACTGTACACTGCCATAGCTCCTAATCTCTGAACATTTTCTTCCTAAGAGAAGCCAGCCATAAGCTGCATTATCTGAGTTAGATGTGGACTTTTCCCATAATTTTCAGCTTGGTTTAAAGTGTTTCTGAGACTCAGGCAAAAGCTCCCAGTCAAAAGTCAGCAACATGAGTGGTGACTGGCCATTTCCATTACCTGAAAATTATTTGTCAGGAAGAGACATCTCTGCCCCTTAAGGAGTAAACTGAGATCAGAGCATACTGACAGTTATCCAGCTCCGTATCCTGCCCTTGAAGCAGTCAACTCTGGATGTAGAAGAAAAGAATACAAAAGACCATTTTTCATGTGCCCTCTCAGTTTCCACAGTCAGTGGTGCATTGTTTTTCTGGGATGGAAATTGAACCATCATATTTAATCTTCCAGGTTGGCCCCCTGTACACGTTTGCGTGTTTTTAACCCAATCCTACTCTGCAGAACAGAAAGTTCCACAACATAAATATGCATTGTGTGGAAAGCATGACACTTCTCTTTTTGAGGTTTAAACCTGTCACCCCAAAGTGTGGTGGGCCTCCTCACTCCTGTTTTTTTGAGGAACTGGGGGCTGTCTTTCTCTCTTCATGTTCTTTGCAGTTTTCATAGCTGTAGAGTTCCCCCTCAGCCTTGCACGTGTTTTATTTCTGAACAGAGGAGAAACATATATTCAGTGCTATTCACAACTAAGAAATTTCAGTCTGAGCTCATGGTTAGACTGAAGCAGGAGTCCTGTGGTCATGTAGAACATCAGGTTCCAGAGACAGGACAACCAGAGACAGACATGAGTCCAGAAGGTGAGGACACAGAAGATGCCTAGTCTCAATGCTTAGGCTAATATGATTTTCAGTCTGGCTTAACAGAAGCCCTACTTTTGTAAGATCGCATATGTTCTGACTCCTCAGCTTTCACACCTCAGCTTTCCCTGCCCAGTTCATTCTGTGGGTATACACTGCACCCACCAACAATCTGCAGCGTGTCTCTGAAATCATATCTCCAATCTTTGCGCTATCTGAATAACTGAAAGGCTTTCACTGGCATCTGAGGAGATTTCTTTGTCAAAGACAAACAATTGGTTTTACATTTGGAAGGGGTATGCTGGGTTTTAAGTGTAGGGGTCATAGATGCAGCTGCCACCACCTTATGTTCCATTTCAAATGATTAATAATATTTGTCAATTCCGACGTGTCACTGTGCTTTATTGTTGTACAGCCTGCTCCAAATGATGGCACTCTCTTTTGGATTGATCTGATTAGTGATGGATGAATCTGTTTCATTTAATTGTAAGCCTCTCTTAACTGAACGGCTTAGGTTAAAAGAGAGCAACCTGCACCAAATGTTATCAATTATGACACCATTTAAAACATGTTTTCTTTCTCTTGTTGCTAACAGTTTAGTGGCAATACCTGAAGAATTGAACTTAATTACTTCTGATCAAGCCCCACTCCTCCAGATATAGACATTCCCGCAATTTTATTTTTTATGATTCATTTTCTGCCCAGCAATGGAAGTGTCCTTCTGTCATTACAGTGCTTTATGTTCAACAACAGATCATTTCAACACCGCAGACGCCCGTCTTGTTCCTCATGAAAATTGCTCACAACGTTACAAAACCCTTTAATGATTTATCTTGTTTCCTCTGCACCCATTGGAAGAGCTCGTTTGTCGCAGTGGCTGCAGCACCGGCTCACAGCAATGGGATGGGTATCTAGGCTATACATAGCTCCATTGTCATGCGACCTGAGGCTTTCTTTTCACATCAGTTGCTTGTCCAATTCCTTGTCAGTCTTGTTTAATTAGCTTGCATGGTCCTGTGTGGCAAGGACTTTCTAATGTTAGTTGTTTGCTTAGCACTTAGCTCAAGGGTGCCTCCATCTCTGCTATTGTAATGCACAGAATAAATAATATTAACAGTTTAACGGACAACAGCAAGAAAATCTTCAGTTTCCTCTCTCTCCTAATTAGTATTACCCTGGTATTCTCTGTAGTTAGCACTGGCAACCATATGCTAATGGTAATCACTTACAAAAAGTAATAGCAGAAGTTTAAATGTTGACTACTACAATAAGTTACAGACCCCAAGAACGCTTTTTATGCATTAAAACCTGTTGAAATGTGTTGCTCTAGTAAGAAACGCGGTTTCTGACTACAAATGTTTCTCTAGGTGTCATATTTGCCACAACCTGTGAAGGAATCTGGGGAGGTTTACTTGTCTCATCCTTCAGAGTGTTGCCAGGATAACACGAAACATAAACAGCAGAACCACAAATCTTTATACAGAGTCACAATTGGTCTTATCCAGAAACCTTTTCTTTCCTGTGACTCCTATTAAGACTTTCTTTGCTCAGTCACTTAAACCTTAAGTAGATTCAACATTTCTGGTCTTGAAAACAGACATGGAATGTTCTTTCAAGATGTGAAAGATTTAATTTCTTGACTGTCACACTGGCCTCCTTCTTCCCATCCTGACTACAAGAACATGAAGTGGCATTTTTAGTCCTCTTTAATGGAAGCAATTAATGCAGTTACCTAAATTAAAGACTTCCTTCCTTGAGTTCCTATGCAGGTTATGTAAACACAAGGTGAATTAAGTAAAAATTAGTGAGTGCTTCTGTAGCATGTACAAAACCTACAAGTTCTACAACTGGGCTGCTCTGGCCAAGATAAACCAAATTTAGGTAATCTCCTTACATATCCCTGAACTTTCAGAGTTTTCTCCGTGATAAAAAATAATAAAATGTTTATTTAAAGGGAAAGGAAAGCCTTGTTTGGGTCAAATGTTTTATTCCAGAGTTTTGGATGACAAGAATTATTGCAGCCTATCAATCTTTTGTTTCTCTGTCTCTTAGTGTCTAAAGGCACTGCCCAAGATCACTGTGGACTTCAATTTCATTGATGTAAATACTCAAGAAAAGTAAATATTTTCTTTAGGTAAACATACAAACCAAAGCACTGGGAATACCTAGATCTCTGAGGTATTAATGATTTTATATTTGCAGTAGCCTGAGATGTGTGAAATTCATCTCAAGACGATAAACACAATTTAAATAATAAACACAATTTAAAAAATAAACACAATTTAATAATGGAACTAAACCAAATGGAATCAAGATAAAAAATAAACATAGGAGTTATAATAAAGTAGAACTGGCTTCTCAACAATCAGATCTATTTTATCCATTCTATCACTCCTTCCTACATCTTATTATCTGACACATATCTGCCCATGACAGAGAGCTGAAGAAAGCAAAGAATTAAAAAAAAAAATAAATCTGTTTTCTCCTATGGAATGAACAGGAATGACTGATGGTGCCCACAAACCAGCTCTGTTTAGCCAGAAAGTATCAATTTAATATGGTAATCTCAGAGTACATGAGCAACACATTGACTCATGATGTGTTATTCAAATATTGTAATGTGTTGTACTTTACATTTGTGAAAAACTTCCTCCCTAAAGCTCAGCTGGGCTCAGGATGCTTCACGTTCACCTCAGGAACAACCCACAGGCTTTCTGGTGAGCTCATGTTGAGAGAGGTCTGACTCACTCAAGTGTTTTCACAGAAAGGTGAAAAAAATGAAATTAATGGTGGTAGAAATTTCCTTTAATCAATTTTTCTTGACCTTTAAACTACATAGGAAACCCAGGCCTAAGGAATCCAGATGCACTTCGCAGAATTAGGGTATTTTTGCTTTTCTCCCACATAAAATGAATGAATATTGCACTGCATTTCTCAGTCTAGACTACTTTTATTTTGGAGAACATGGCATGAAGAAACATAAAAGGTCTATGAATGTGAGGGGAAGTACACAGTGATTCACTGTAACAATTTGCAGAACAAAATAAAAATAGTGGTTGAGTCACAGCTGACCTTTCTGAAAAGGTAGATTCTCATCTACTCTTTAAAGGCTGCAGAATACTAAGCCCAGAATGACACAGACTTCATTATGGTACAAAGTCCTGTATCAGAATGAAAGTAGTAGAAGGTTCTGTAGGGTGCCCAAGTAAATTGATCTATTCTCATTCTTTCTATTTTTTCCCCCCAAACTCCTGTATTCCTCCGGATGGGTAACTTCATTCAGGTGGTTTGGGGCAGCTGCTTTAGTCTGGGTCCTATTCCAGCAGAATTCCATTATATCATGTCTGGGGAAATGGAGTGGACATAAGATATTTGCCTTCTTTTTTCCATTGAGTCATATTTGGGTTTGCACAGAGACACGCACTTGGCTCCAAAAGCCACATGGCTGGATATCTCACCACTGCAAGAGATCCAGCTGGTGCAGATGGATCATCCAAAATTGGAGTGGAGGACTAACCCTGACAAACCCAAGGTGTGATGTGCAGGTCCTCAAGAGTTTAGTCACAAGACAAGGAAAGAAAGAAATTCCTATTTATTAGTCAAGAATTTTTGCACGAAGTAGCCTGTAAGTAAGTGTTATGTTAACAAGGAGCTTCCCTCGTGCTTGAGTTGCATCTCACCTTACTTTGTGTAAAAGTAGGTCTTGAAGCTCAGTTGCTCTTCTAGGCTGAGAGAAGATAAACTGTCCTGATATAGATGTTTCAGACTGGTAGGATGAGTTTCCTTTTGGAAGGTACGTCTCCTGTAAATACTTCAAGACAACATCTTTAGTGGCAGAGCAGATTGACAGCAGGCCGTGGAAGCATAATTACAGATTGCCAGGTGAGATAGACCTTTTTCTTTCCAAATAAGCTAGCGCTAATTTCCAGCAGAGACTGAGCTAGATAAGATTTCTTCTACGTCCTCCACTACTGATCCACCCCTTTTTTGATGAGAGAGCATTACTGACTTTCTTCTTTGAGCACAACAGGTTGCAGGCAGGCAGCTGACTATCAGAGAAATTATGCTGTTCATGCTCTAGCTGGATGGTGGCTACTAATTGGATGCTAGCACAAATTACATCGTGACTGCCTGCAGCTGCGAATTTGCAATGCTGCATACTTGATATGCCCATTCAGTCACATTCACTCAGACTCCTGTCCAATTTGTAAATGTTCACAAAAATCCAAGCACCAAGCGTCCAAGAATGAATGTGGGTGGCCTGAGTGCTCACATCATTGTCCTACGATACATTTGGGATTAGAAAACTTCCCTAAAGTCAACTTCCAGAAGATAATTCATCTCACCTGAGTTAGGAACCTACTTTAGAATAGCTTGTGTATGCACCAGCTGCTCACATTTTTGTCTTTGTTCTCCATTAATAATGGATCTCTCCTTAGTTTTAAAAGATAGAAATATAAACTCTTTTTAACAAGTGATCAGATCCTGATGTCCTTTACAGTCTGCATTTATTGAATATGCTTATGCCAGATGCTACAAATTATAACTTGGTCTTCTTTATCTATGTTAACATAAGTCTGAATCTCCCCACTGGGTGTAATCATAGGCTTCATTCATGAGGATTTAGATTCGCCCAGAGAGCAAAGGCTAATAAAACACTGAAGATAGAATATCTCATGTCTTTTATCTGATTTTCTTCCTTGTTCTCCCTCTGACTTCAGTGTTAGATGAGCTGGACCATTAGTTATTTTTATTATACTGACAAATGCAGAGTGAGGTAGTGACACAAGCTGGCTTTGACTGAGGTATAAGATGCCAGCAAAGATGGAGACTTTACTTAGATAATGGCTAAGCTGAAGGAGAACATTGTGTGTTGTTGTCCGTAAAGTCCAGGGTATAGCAAAGAGATTTATCCCACCTGCTCTACTATGGCAGCAAAATGGATGTCACTCCAGTCTTCAACTCAAAGACTCTCAAGTCTTGATGTGTGTGTTTTCTTTTTTCTTTTCTTTTTCTCTTCTTTCTCTCCTTACTGATTGAGATGTGAAAAGGGAAAAGGTTACAGTCACCTTTGATCATGATGATGCTTTTGTCCTTTCAAGCCTGTGCTCCTAAGGTCTTTCTGGGCCATTCTCAAAAGGCTAATGGTGAGTAATCTGCCTGTTAAAAGACTCCCTTTTTATTCTTTTTTAACATCAATTGCCCAAATGTTACAAGTCACTGGTCTCCTTCAGCTTAAGCACTACTGGTCGAAGTACAGCCAGTGTCTCTGGTGCGTTAAGAACTGGATGTTAAAGTCTGCAACCTCACACTGCACAGACGCTAAATTGCAAAGAGTAAAAATATCTCAGATACAAACTTTATTGTTACTGCACAGGAGCCACCACACGTACTCCAGATGATGATTTCCATCTAAATCATGGCTTTGTGGCACAAGTGGAATAGGTTGATCTGGCAAGTCAGTTACAATTTTTATGGATGACACTTTCCAAATGCCTTGGAAACCCCCATTCTGTGCACGTGTTGCATGCCTTATCGTATTCATTAAGTTCATGCCCACAAAGGCAGATTTCAGGGAGCTGAGTATTGTATTGTCTCAGGAAGGGGTTGAGTTTGGGAAAGAGCCAGAATTCTCAGGACAACTTCCTGGGAACGCAGCCACTTCGCAGGAGGTTCTGGCATTATTCAGCAGGAGAAAGCCTGGTTAGTGGGAAATTCACCATTGCTTGTGATTCAAGGTGCCTGGCCCTGGGCACCTTGATCTCACTGATGGATTTTAGCCTCAGGACTGCCCTGTGGAGTAGTACAAGATGAGCCTCCTTAAATTTAAATGACTTTTACAGGGTCACAAAGCCGGTAAATTAGGGAATGGGGGGATAGAAGTAGGCACCTATCATATTCTGTGTGACTCAGAGACCCACAGCAAATCCTGACTCCTTTGTCAGGGACTTCAAGTGTCTCCCAACCTCTGGATGTCTGTGTGCCCTCCACTTTCTTCTCCTCCTAAAGCACGGCTTCAGTTGCATCCTCCCTTCTTCCAGGGCTGAGTTTGAGTCCCCGTGGTCTCCGTGAGTCCCTTGGGCAGATCCTTCAGCCCCTGGAAGTCAAAGTGGCAGCTGCACTGACACATGTGCAGCTCAGACCATGCAGCAGATCCAACAGTCTGATTAAGAAGGCCTGGCCTCAGGACTCAGCAGCATTCTGGCAACAAGCTGGGAGGGAAAAGATGGTCATCCAACTAGTTATTGGACAGGTATGCTCTGGTATAGCCAGGTCGGGTCCAGGAAAGCTGACCTCTTTATGGAACCAGCTCCTCAGTTAAAGCCCTTAAAATCCACTTGCCATGTCTGCCTCTCCTTTCTGCTTTTCTGTGTTTCCTCTGGCTTTCTGCTTATTTCTCCCTTGCTAGTAGTAAGTGCAACTTGTGCAAATAGCTGAGGAGCCCATGCCCTCTCACTCTTCTCCCTGTGATTCATTATTATTAATAACCGGGATATTTTTGGCTTTTGCTCATCAGGCAGCTTGTACCAAATCAGCAGCCTGCCTTTCAGTGTTGCCTATCAAGCCTTTCGTTCTGCTTACTGGAGCAGAATGCTTTGTCCTGCTGGGGCTCCTCAGCAGTCCTGCTGCTGCTGCTACCCTTACCCAAAGCATACATTTAGATTTGAATGTGTTCATATGTGTGTATACGTAGGAGGAAAATAAATACGAGAGCAGCTCACATTTTCCAAGCCCCCCTCCTCTGTAGACACAGCAAAGGCTGCAGCACCAAGAGATAAACACCCTCCATATGGCACCTGCCTTTTGACAGAGTGCTCCTTGGCTTGGGGACACCTGGGATGCTGTGGCGATGTTCAGTGTGCTTTGCAGTGGGTTTGTTTTCATCTTGAGCTTGAAAATCTATGCAGCGCAGAGAGGGAAGAGGGTGGCTGTTAAAATGGCATAAACAGTGGTACCAAAACAGATGGGAAAAGCAGGATAGAGAAAGGAAAACAAAAAGGATGATAAATGTTAACGTTATAAAGGAGTTGTGGGGCCCAAACATTTTAGCAGGGCCTGTTGCGATAGGACAAGGGGTAATAGTTTTAAACTCACCGAGGGTTGATTTAGAGTAGATATAAGGAAGAAGTTTTTAAAAATAAGGGTGGTGAAACACTGGCACAGGTTGTCCAGAGATGTGGTAGATCCCCATCCCTGGAAACATTCAAGGCTATGATAGTTCTGTCACCTTATAATTATTGATATGGTCAGAGATTTACTTTAAAATTTAGCATAATTTAACGATTAACATGATTTGACATTTATTTTTAAAATGTAACATAATTTATCTAATCCACTTTCTACATTAAAAAAAGGTAAGGCTCAATTTCCTCTTCCCCAGCCTTCCCTCTCAATCCAGCTATCCCATACGGGATTACTGCCACCACATCTCCCATATGGGATTACTGCCACCACAACCAGTGCCTTTTAACCACAAAAAGTCTCTGCAGATAGTCCCACATCAGTTTCAGTGAGGACATAACTCCTTCTCTGGGCACTGTCCTCTCTTTCTTATTCTTTGTAAAAGGTGACAGAGAAAATAATTTCCTTCTCCTCAGACATTCTTTTCCCTTCTTTCCCTTGCAACATCCTCTTCTTATCTTTAATCTGTTTTATCCTTCACCTCCTTATCCCAGCACCACAGGAGATGCGCAGAAGCACAGGAGAGGTCCTTCCCCCAGCTCCCTGCTCTGCTCAGTTGGCAACATCTCCAGCAAGCCAGGTGGAAAACTTAAATATTGAGGAGGAAAAGGTGGAAAGTCCTTCAAGTTCATGGAAACAGCAGTCTGTAAGGAAAAAGTACAGCCTCAAAACCTGCTTTCCTTGTGTATTGGTCAAGCTAGGACAGTATCTTTAAGTTTTATTAGGTGCTTTGTTTAGAATTCTCCTTTTCATATCATTGAGGTAAAAAACAAGAATGATGAAAACTTGGTAGCTCTTTGCAATAATTTCGTCTTGATGACAGTCAAATGGAAATGGTCTTGCACTCAGGTTACTTTAAATTTACTTTTAATTTTTTTTTTTCAGATGTGCCTGAAACCATAAAACTTCCTCCTATCCTAGTGAGCTTGATTTATTTGGAACCCAAAATCTTCCCTACTCCCGTCGTTCTCCGCACATCAACCTGCCAATTCAGATCCCTTTGCAGCACGTTCAGTCACTTGTTAAAATGTTCTGTCGTTTCTCATGCAAACTGGCAGCTACAAGAGCTTGGTGTGTCTGATGCCAACGTTAATGGGAACCAAGCCTCACATCCACAGTTTTTCCTATTTGTAGACCTAAACTGACACATGCAGTAGGCCATTGATCATAGGCAAAGATGAGAAGACACTAATTATTCTGATTAGTTTTGAGTCACAATCCATATGCCAGATGTGGTGTGTTTATGGAATTGGTCTGCTCCAGCTGAAGATCAGACACATCTGCTCTACTTCCATTGAGGAGTAACACCCTTGCACCAACCCAGAAAAAGTGAAAGAGTAATTTGAGATTGCATGGATTAAGTCTGAATGAAAGGCGGGGGGG
>VZRE01002395.1:0-133616 GCA_013396775.1 Cephalopterus ornatus | reverse complement strand
GGGCGGGATGATAGTCCCAAATCCCTCAAGCATTCCCTGAAATCTCCCTGAATCCCCAAGAGATGGTAATATCCAGATTTCACCAACCTGTGCTATCTGGGCTGAAAGTTCTCTGTACATTAAGAAGGAGAAAGGGGATGATGCATCTCACACATGGCAACACGTTGTAGTCCCCTGAGGCTTGAATAGAACATGGACCATGTGGATTTTTGTAATGTGAAGTTCCATTAAAATGTTTTGATGTTAACCAATGCAATTTTCAAAGATATAATTTTTTTCTCTCCAGCTTTCCATTTCTCTCTATTCTGTTAAAAACAAAAATGAGAGAGACAGAAAGATACAGATGTTTCGCATGAAAGTCCATATGGCTTTCACTATCACACTAATAGACATTTAGGAATTATCAATTTTTTAATAAAGAAAAGCAATTGAAATGTGACTCTTGCCCTAGTAAGCTAAGAAAATAAGCTTTGGAAACAGAGGTGACTTTCTAGACTTTTGTATTAAAGACTGACCTGAAGAAGGAGGCTTACTGTCATTGGGCAAACCTCTATAGGTGAGATTACTAACATTTATTCCTCTTGGGTAAAACCTTGTAGCTGATAGCTGCAGGACCATTGGCAAGTAGAAAAACCAGTCTCCTATCAGTTAGCTTTGATTCACTCCATATTGATCTGCATGTCCATCAAAATAAATATACTGGTCTCCAAAAAAAAAGTGATGAAAAACCATTGCTCAAAGCTCCTTCCCTGTATTGTATGGACTCATCCATACAGTGGAAGGCGGAGCTGAGCAACACCGCCTTGAAAGCACATTTGTGAGGAACGTGTGGCACCTTGAACAAAGTCCCTTTGTTGCCAAGGGTGATAGCTGTCTGTGCTAGAAGCAGTTCTTGGAACACACACACCTGGAGGTCTCTTGACATAAGGAAAGAGAAATGTGCAAAATGCGCTGGCTGGTTGGCTAGTATTTTATTTCATGCAAGGATCTTTTTCATTTTCTTGTTTTGCTGTTTATGATTGGGAACCTGCAATATCGTGGGTGCCAACAGGGCAACACTCCACTTTCACACCCCATCCTTGGAAGTGTTCAAGGGCAGGTTGGATGGGTCTTGGAGCAACCTGATGTAGTGGAAGGTGTTCCTGACCCTGTCAGTGGGACGGAAACAGGAGATCTTTAATATCCCTTTCAACCCAAACCATTCTACTGCTCTATGATTCTCCCAAGGACTTTCTCCGGTGGCTGTTCGTGTGTGCAGAACCATTTGCACAGGGATTCCTTGCCTGGTGTCACTGTATGACCGACTCCACCATAGTGCTAAACAAAGTTCTAGCTCTGTAAGTAAAAACATATGCAAAAGGCAAAGCCAGGTGATCTCAGTCTAACTAATTCAGCCCAGGTTTATGGATCCAGTCCCGTGGCTGGATAGTTCATCCAGCATAGTTCACCCCATAGATCAAACAGACACTTTGGATGCACCGCTGGAGTGTGCTGAACTTTGGAGGTACTGTGTGATTTTACTGCATGCAAGCTAGAATGATTTTAAGAGCCAAATCCCCTTCTCACATAAATTGGCATGGTGCTATAAATCCTTTGATAGTTTAATACTTTCGAGTTGCCTTCTTTATGTTGCTGAAAAAGGATGATCACATTCATGCAGGACCTGGTTCTGTTACTCACGTTCACTGCTGTTAACTGGGAAAAACTTCATTCCTACCCAGTGAGGGAATGGATTTCATTTATTTGTAAAGCAGGCTGGAGAAACAAATCAGCGACCTGTTTTGAAATTACCTCAAACTGGTATTCTGTGTGGTCTGGTCCACAATTTTTCCCTGGTCCAAGACACCTCTAGATGAAGTCTGTTTGGCATTCCACGTTCGTTGGGGAATACCCCCATATCTTTCCTCTGTGGGTTTCTGGTTGCATGTGCCAACTTTGAAATTTTCAGTGGTTTGATGGGTGTCAGCAGAGCATTCTAAAATAAATGAATCAATACCTACATTAGCTGTTTTCCCTGGAGTACAGAGCACCAGCTTCCTCTCTGAGAGAAGCAATACAATTCCCTTATAATCAAACTGTAAGTTACACTGCTCTCAACAAAACTTTCGGAATGTGTTTGAAAATGGCTTCTGTGGGAAGTCTTTAAAGCTTAGTTTAAGCAGATGAGTATTGCTACGGAAATAAAGAGGATTATTCGTGTGCTTACAGATAAGTGCATGCATAAATTCTAGCGAGATTGAAGCCTGGGAGTTAAGTTAAAGTGAAAAAAAAGGTAACAAATTTCATCCACTTTTTGTTTTGCTTACATTTTATGCCAAGCTAATAAGCCTACTATAAAAAAACTATAGTGTTTGAGTCAAAATATATGGGATTATTTATATTGCTTTTCACAGACTTTTTAATTACTTTAAATAACATTAGGGTGCAGGTAACTCTTGGTTTAAATTCTCAAGTTAAAGAACCTTGGAAAAAATTGCAATTTGAATCCCAAATGTTCTACATTCCTCAAGCAAATGTCTTCCCAGGCCACATCTGGGATAAAATGTTTTATTTATGTTGATTGATCTTGGATTATTACAGAACATCCAGATTTATTCAAACTACATGTGATGATTAAAGTTACTTAGTGACCCAGGTTGAGAGAGGTCAAGGAGACAATGTAGGAACAGTTTGCTTTTTTTCATTAAACACGAAAAGTGTCTATGCTGCTTCAAAATACGCTTAAAATTTGGTTTTACTACAACTGATCAGTCAGTGAGATTTGAAATAATCTATCAGGAAACACTGCCTTTGTTTATGTGTCGCTATATAAGTGATGTGCCATTGGTTATGGTTTCGTACTTCATTTAAGCTCAGGTTTCATACGAGGATGAAGGGAAGAGAGAATGTGAAAGAAAAGCTGTGAATCTCAGAATCCTCAGAATTACCAGGTTTGTGTTGGAAGAGATCTTAGAGATTACCTGTTCCAACACCCCTGCCACGGGCAGGGACACCTTCCACTAGACCTGGTTGCTCAAAGACCCGTCCAACCTGGTCTTGAGTGTTCAACACCGTGTTCTTCAAGCCCTGACTTATGTTGTTGAAGAAGACATGGAAGATCTGGTGAAGTTCTCCTCCCTGACAATGTCGCTGGTGAGCCATAGGACATTTTTCTTCCACCAGGAAATTTCTGGTTTGGAAGGCATCTGTGGGGGAGTTTAACCTTCTCTCACCACTGCATCGACCTGGCAAGCTGAACCAGCTGCTTCCCAAAGCCAGAATTTGGCAGATCCTTGAGCACCGAGGAAGAGGCAAAAGGCCAATGTTTATTTGAATGTATGTTTGGCCTCAAAAAGGGTTTGTGGCTCCTCAGTCCAATGGAACTCATTTTGACAACTCTTTTATTGAATACAGTGAGTGTGACCTATACGGTTGCTTTCTTTGGTCCTTGGAAATCACTGTCCTTGGGAAAAATCTGTCTCAGTATGGGTTTACCATGTACAAATAAATCACTGTAAGACATAGGAAATCCCCAAGAAGTCTCTAATTCCTGCACTATTTGGATTGTCAGAAATGAATGCTGATATGTTGCCTTATCATTGAATATATAGATTAAAAAAACCCCAAACAAACAAAAGAGGCACAAACAAGAAGCTTTCTCGGGAACCCCTAATAATGCGATGTAGATTATTGTAATAGGACTTTTAAATCTTGACATCAAGGAAATGAACACTGAGACAGATAAATAAGTATAGAGAATTTTATTGCATATTCAACACTTTAAAAGCACTAAGCTGAAAATCTCGAACCAGCTATGTTAAACATCTTGTTCCTTTATTCATGGAAATGAAGTAATAAAATTTATTTCAGATAGAAAGCTCACATTGGCTATGCCACTGGGACTACTGGGGGTAAATAGGTATGAGACTGAAAATGACCCTAAGTCTAAATTCTGCTTCCCATCATCATGATCTGTTGTACTGAAATGAACTGAAGCTTTTAGAAAACAGAATGAAAACCCAAAAGGAAAGCAGCATCCTGCAGGTTCAGTCATAGACACAGAAAGGACAAGATCATATTTTAATCAATAACCAGAGGACTAGAGTGTCTGTGCAGTTTTGTTTCAGTTATAAGAACTCTTCATCTATGTCTTACAGAGAAAGGAATACCCTTTGGTCCCTTTTTTTTTTTCCCTGTACTATCCCTTTCTGTTTATAGAATAAATAACCCTGACTGAAATTTTTGAATTTTATTTCTGGTGTTTCTTGCTGTTTTCTCAGCTCTGCAAATGTCAATCTGCTGAGATTGGAATTGGAAGAACTATTGATATGAAAGGATAAAATTGCAGAAAGCAATTGTGGATATTCTCGAGGCCTTTAAAATCACCCAGCATCTGAATTGTCCAGGTTGATGGCAGACTACTTGCCTTTACGTCTGGAATCAGATTGTCACACGATATCCTTCTGCACAAGATATTTTCCATCTTGGAACCATCTTGACATGATCATGTAAAAAACAACAGCAGTAAGAAAATCCTGGGGGACCTGTACATGATCTCTGTCTTCTGGGAGAGAGATTTCTGGTTCATGGACAGTGATACTGAGTATGATATCATGTTAGTAACTGAAGTAAGATTACAATAACAGAAATAGCAATACAAAAACACCTGCAAACATCTGACCACCCAGAAAACATCAGAACTCACTGCGAAGTTGAAAAAGAAATCCTTACCAGTAAAGAAGAAAATTCCACCCCAGAAACACCCCAGGGACATTAAGGACCATTAAGGACCATCCCAGTCCAAGAGGGAAGTGTTTTCGGGCTAGAGCAGGCAGTGGTTTGGTTCCAAGTCACCCAGCTTGCTTAGATAAAATTTAGACTGACTTACTGAAAAATACTAGTAGCTTTTCCCCCAGAGGAGCAGGCAGTGTGTGGAAGCTCACCTTGCTCATGTGCCTAAGTTACCAGGCACTTTTTTTTTGCAAATGCACTGACAAATCTCCTCTTTGTCATGTTGGGACTTTGCATCCCACTGCAGGAGCCCACTTTTCCACCTGCTCCCATGGGCAGATCCCTCCAAAGCTTGCAGGGAGAACACCTGAAGGAAGGACTCTCTCAGTCCCTCATAAAGGTCGTTGCATACACAAGGATACAAGTTTGGACTTTTTCTCTGCCTCAGTTGTCGCAGCAGCTGCTTTGAGGCTCTTCTATCCCTCTGAAGGAACATTCTGTCTCAGCAAGCGAAGAAAGGAAAAGAGAGATCCTACACCATCATAATTACTTGAGCAAAAATAAACACACATATGGTGTGACATTTTCCTAATGCTCGGATCTTATTTGGAAGCAAATGTATTAATTAAAGGGGGGAGTAGAAAGGGGGAAAACAAACAACAGTCTCTGAGTCATGAGAACATGACAAGCTGTCCTTTGAAAATGTTATTTTTATTTTTCATTGACACTGGTGTTAATTTATTAGGTGTTATAGTGTGTGCTTACTTATTTGTTGTTAAAAAGCAACAATTTTCTTCCTCATTGCTTTTCTGTTTCATGTTTCAGTTTTGTTTATTTTTACAGTCAGTGCTGAGCAAAGAAGAAAGTTCAGTCACAGATAAAGGGCTGTATTGATGTCTCTTTGTCCTTGAAGCTCTCAACAGATGATGTTTAACTTCCCCTGGTCTCATAAAGGATGTGACTCAGCTTTAGAGGGCAGGGTACATATGAAATTCTGTTTGATGGCACAAAATTCTCTTTTTATTTAAGAGATGCTGCCCTTGTGCTTAGGCTTCAAATGAAAACGTCTTTGGCAATTGCCTTCAAGAATTAGAGGTAGAAATGCAGAGGGCAGTCTAGAAGTGGCCATTCCAACAAACACTCACGGTGTTGGTGCAGCGGTAACAACAGGGGAACAAATCTTTGAAGACTGAATTTCACATACAAAAAGTAAAAAGAGAAATGGATAAAGATCACATGTGTCTTCTCAACAGAGTATATAAACTCAAGAATGGATGTAGCAGGCACTCAAGGAGGTCCCCTGGCGTTTCTTATTGCTGCCGTTCTTCACATGATTATCTTTCCACTTGCACAGATTTGGAAAGCCATATGCCATGCCAGGAAAAATAAGCGGCTTTTACCATCCAGCTCCTTTTATAATTGTTTTCATAAGTATAGGTCCACAATATTAAAATGAAAACCTTTTGAAAGAAGGAGCAATTTCTTTTTTTCTTTTTTTTTTTTTTTAATTTTTTTACATTCTTTGGTAGTTTTCTACCTGTCTGTGAAGTTTTTCCTTGTGAAATTACTTTAATTCCCCAGAAATGTAAAACATTTCAATTTTATATTTTCTGTCTTCTACTTTGCCTCTCCATTTTCACTCCTTTTCTTTTCTTTCTTAAAAGAAAAAGCAGTCGTCGTAAAAAAAAAAAGTATTAAACCTGTAGATGCTGGAGGGAAAAGCAAAATGCTAAAAAGCTATTTTGTTTTTTATTTAAACATGAAACCCCATTAGTAAATAATTACATTCTAGTAGAGAAGGTTCCCTTCAGGAAAGCAAAACTTTAAGTTGAAAAAGCTTTTAAATGTAAGCTTTAATAGGTTATTGAAATAAATGCCACACTTCAATCTAAAAGAATGTTTGTTTTATTTCCATTCCCTTGTAATTTCAGGAAATGTACTAACTATAAGGCATCGTGAAATAAATCATGATATATTTCAGTCAATTATATGTTGTGATAAAAGCCCTGTAAGTGTTTTGATTCATGGCTGTTGTTGTGTTCTTTCAGAAGATCTCTCAAACTTCTTGCCTAATCTGTGGAGCTGTTCACTCCCAGCACATTTTTCAATCTATTCACTCTTGCAGAAGCCATCTGGTTTTCAATTCAGTCTTTCTCATAAACTCAGTTTCTAATTCTTCTAAGAATATTAAGCTAATAAAGGCTTTTTAAAATATAGAGTTTGGGATGGTTAAAGTGCAATGCATGTTTTCTATGGAAAAATATTATTTGAAACACTTTTCAGGTTTTAAACAGTTAGTTTTTCCCCCTCTCCTTTTCCAAAATAAAGAAACAAAACAGTTTCCGTTTGGATTTTGCCCCCTTTTTTTCTTCTCTGTTGTTTTAAATTTGTTTCCACCTCAGCTGGAATACACAGAAAAAGATAAAAGATAGAAAGGAGCAATATTCTAGGTGTGAATTCTCTGGCATTTGATTGTTTCCCTAGCTTGGTTCTTTGACACTATATTAACTTCACTGACCTTGTGCCTGACACTGCCCAAAGCAGCAGCATTTGCACTGGAAGGGAACAAGTTTTGTCTATACGGGATTTGTTGGGACAGAAAAAAACTCAGAAGTATACTGGAAAGGAGAGGAGGAGGTCCCCTGGCAAGGAAATTTTGCCTCTTATGAGATGCTGTGAATGGTTATTGCTGTCTGGGTGAGACTTCATGGTTACTCTGGTGGATCACAGCACATGGGGAGTATGTTCTCACATGCTCCCTTTTGTCACTTCCAACCCAAAATTTTTCCATTTCTAGACCTAAAAACCCAATGGGCTACAGAGAGAGGGTATGGCCAGTCCTTACTCTCACAAAGAAATACAGTCAAGAGGCAGCTCATGACCTTGACGTTAAATATATTGGGTCATCTTTATTGTATTAAACAGTAATGAAAAAAAAAAAAAGGGCAGCTGAGATGGAGATTTGGCTTTGAATTTCTTTCCCTACATAATAAATGGGTGTGATTAGGCTCCATGCAAGGTTGTCATCCTTCTACGGTGGATATGCCCTCCAGCTGATAACAGCACAGGCCTGGCAGAAATGGCAGAAGAATTATGGGACAGAAGCCATGAAGAAAATAGTTTTGTCTGGAACCCTCCATAGTGTATGTAAGTGAGTTGAGAGTGTAAAAGCTACAAATAGGAAGGGCTTCTTGCCAGTTCAAGTTGCACCCCTTTTGTGTTGTTCACCCTTGCAATTGCAAACTGCTCTATAACAAAAAGCCCCCAGGACTTTCCACAGTTGTTTTTCTTTCCCCAGTGTTGAATTATTTATTACTTTTTTTTTTTTAACTTAGAGTCCTTCATAGTATATTTTCTCATCTCTACTTAAAAATAGTTAAAAACCCCCTCAAAATTAAAAGGTTATTCGAGAGGTTAACTGGGGGTCTGCCAGTTCTTTCCAATTCCTGTGCCAGCTTTCAGTGTAAAACTGATGATTTAATATATGTGGAGACATCTCTTCGAATTTCCAATAGCATTTTTAATACTGAATGGAGACCGATAACCAAAGATCAAAAACATGGTTTCAAGAGGCTTTTTTGCTCTCTTTTTTTAACATCAGATATAAAGACACACAGAAGAGTTTAGGTTAAATTCAATGACTCTCAAAAATGGAGGATTTTGAACAATCTGACCTTTTGGAGGAAATTTATATCAAAGTCAGAGATAAATCCAGATCTATATGTAATCAGGAGACTGACTTCTGTTTCATCAAACTCTTGCTAGCAACAGAAGGAGAACCAAGGGGGAAATCTGTAAGCAGAGGCTAAGGGTGTGTAAAGGAATAAATGAATTGCACAAGAAATGGTCAGCAGGGAAAGGAGAAACTGCTTTATTTTTGCCAGTAATTGAAACTTCATATCAAGGCACTATCAGTGTGGGGTGATTAGGCTGAAGTGATTTAGACCTGCTGTCCAGTTTGACCTGTTGCCATAGGGTTAGAAGTAATATGTATAAAAAACCCCACAGGACACTGATGGATTGGTAGCTGGAAATGTTGGCTTAATTGGAACCCGTAGCTCTGATATGACAGATAGCATCAAGTCAGACAGGAATGGAGGTGCTTGGTCAAAATACCTGCCTCCTACTCAAGCAGTTTGCCCTGTCATTCTGGATCTACCCTCCTTCAGGAAATGAGATGCACAAAGACTTCTCTATTTAAAATATGAGCTGCTCACCTCAGCAAACTGATATCACCTTATTGTATATTTTTAGAGCTCTTACCATCTCAAAGCAGTTTTGTTTCTGGATTAAAAAAAAAAAAGGCTTGTTTAACTGAAAATTGATTAAACAGCAAAAGGAAAATAAATTGCAATGCCAAGTATGACAAATGGACACATGAGTTCCATAACTGTAAAGATGAATAAGTGTGCCTGCAGGCTGGACCATTATAAACAGCATCCTCTGGCTGGTTTCAATGGACTTTGAAATTTTTCCGTACATGGTTTAAGATTAATTAAATAAGGCAAAAAAAAATTGTAGCTCTTTGGTATGAATAATTGTCATGACTGCCAAAAGTAGCCACTGAAACAGAATTAATCATCTCTAGTTCAGTTCCTTTTCATCAGCAATTGGCTCTGTTATGAATGAAGTTCATGTGTATCATTGACTTACTCTTCTCAGTGATAATGAAGTCTCCTTCATTCAGACTAATAGATTTCTAAAATTCAATGAGAAAGCAGTATGCTAAAATTACAGCAAGATTGATTTGTGAAGCTTTCTGGAGGTGGTGAATCCAGCTTCACTTGAGTACCATCAATCATATGCAGTCAGAGCTTATACATGTTTGTTTGTGAAGATAATGAGGCTTTCCAAAAAACAGCCATAATGACGCTTAGTCTGAGGATCAAATTCAAGAGAGAAACCTGGATAAACCTGGGTCTCTCGAGGAAAAAATACTTTAAAATCACAGGACTAAACACTTTAATCAATAAACACTTCTACATATTTTGTTGTGCTACCTGTAAGATGAAAAGACCTCCATGCAACTCAGATATGAAGTGACCTATCCTTAAAACTTAGAGCATGACTTTTCTCACTAGGAATATTATTCAGTCAGATTGGCTAAACAGTTTTCTAAGACCACTAGAAAGAAGAAGCTACTGTCAAGAGGCTTTAGTAATATTTGTGGCAGCAGCCTTGATGAGCAAACTGTCCTGTCTTGTCATATAATGCAGTGCACATATAGCAAATGAGAAAAAATAGTCTTCATCAGGAACCTCTACCTTCATCCCCAGTATCTGAGCTTTTTATAAGTCCCTGATATGTGACTTTTGACTCTCTTCAAGATCCATTTTAACTTGAGACATAATAATACTGGTATTCTTACTGGGCTTATAAACATGTTTTTTTCAGATATTATAAAGGAAGTGGTCCTTAAGATCTTCTGCAGCAGGGAATTATCTGTCTGGATTGGCTAATGGTTTAAGAGAAAGATAACTGACCCATGAAAGGTCATGTAATAGATCTGGCTAACAATATGAGTGTGATAAGGGCCAATTTTATTCTGGAATGTGCTCATAGGAGATCCTGGTGTCAGGTCTTGGATGCTGCCTTTGGATGTGAACTCCCCTCCACACAGCATCAGAATGACTGCAATCAGACCACTGTATCCAGGGTTTTTTGTGCCACTTAAGACCTGGAACAACAGCTTTAGCAAGTATAATATAGAAAGGATTTTTGAAGCTTCTCGTTTTCTGTAAGCTGGGAAGGACTTTGGTTCTACCTTCCTCTGTTGGTAGACCAACAATTTTCCAATGCTTGTGGCTTCAAATACAAGGCAGATGAGGTTTTGCTGCATCCAGTACAAGGTAGGGAAAGAAATAGTAGTGTTAGATTGCCTCAAAAAGGTGTGAGGTTCCCAACAACAGTGGTGATGTAGCACAAAAACAGGCTTTTTGGGTGGTTGTTGCATGGTCCTCTCTGAGGTCTTTCTAATCAGTTTAAACAGATACCTGTCAGGGGTAATTTAAATATCATTATCCTGTACAGAACGGATGATAATTTAGACGGACACGTGGAGATGCTTCCAGAGTAAACAATCCTGTTTTTAGGCTGAGCAGTTCTGGCTCCTGCCAAGGATGTCAAACTGGATAGTGAGGCCATTTCCCCATGGTCTACAAAACATTTCTAAAATGATGTGCCAGCCACTGCACTTTCCCTTAAGAAGCCCATGACCACCCACCTCCCTTTCTCCACTGTGTGCCATGTGCACTACTGTGCTGCCTGGGAGCTCAAAAAGGGACTGAGAAATACTTCTAGAATTAGTACACCTAGAATCAGAGAATCATGGAAGGGTTTGGGTTGCAAGGGACCTTAAAGATCATTTGGTTCCAATTGCCCTTCCGTGGAACCTCTCAGACTGAGATACAAGTTGTTCCAGCACCAGAGCCAGCTGGTTTGAATCCAGCACATTTACATTTCTGTAAGTTTTTGCCTTAAGCTGCTGGAGCTTTCTGTCTCTTCACTTTTATGAGCACCTTGAGCATTGTCTTGCTCTTTTCCTACGCTAAACAAAAGCTTTGCTCTCTTTGATACAAATCTCAGCTTTCTTGCTTAGTTGTATAAAATCTTATCACAAATGTTCAGAAAATGTTCAACAGGAACGAGGGGAAAAGTAACCATCTCTGATGTGGCTCTCTTCAAAGAATAAGCTGCTTTTTAATTAACCCTAAGGAGTTTTAGCAAGACGAGCCAATTTGTCTGTGCTACCATTAGAGTCTGGTTTCTACATGACACTTTGGGTGGCAGATAACAGGTCAGGTTTATTTTAATTAACTTTGGGTGACTGAAAAAGACAGACATTTCTATCTCACCCATCATCTCTAATCTCAATATCTTTCTCCAGCAGATTTGAATAATAATAACATGGAAGCCTCTTTAATTCAATTCATTAATTGTTCACGAAAGAGTAAGAGAAAAAAACATTCTAAGAAAGGTATTAGGTTTCTTGTAGCCTACAAAGACCATTCTAGTTCTTTATAATACATGGTTTAATCTGCTCTCAGTTAAATAAAAAACGTTGAAAATACTTTTTTTTTCAGAAATGCAATTAATTTCAGATAAACCTATTTTTATTCTTAGCATTTGGGGATCATGAACTATATAATCAGTGTGGGATAGAGAGGCATTTAAAGCTTGAGCAGTGAATGTTAGTTAAAGGGCAGGAGACAGGCCTAGGAAGCTGGAAGAGAAGTCACCCAGTATACTACCTATTATTTATTTGCTTTGTTATTTTGCAGCCAAATATTATAGCCATAAAATTTCTGGGATTAGGGATCTCTTTCCATTCCTGTCATATGACATTTAGCACAATGGTGTGCTGAACTGCACAAGAAGCTCTCACGTCTATTGAAATATGACTGCTGCTTTGTTAAATTACACATTTTCCCAGCATAATGTTTGCTAGATCCCAAAACACAGAGCTGGTGCAGAAACAGCAGGTATTATTGTCAGGCAAAATACATGTATTATCAAAATGTAAAATACTGCATGTTATGGCTGCCACAACACAGGGTAAAATCATCAAGTGAGACTCCCATAAGAGAAAGTTTTCTTGGTAGTTTCCAACCTGAGCCATCGATGTGGTGATGCTCTGAATCCCCCTAGGAACTCTCATTCCAACTCCAGCAGATGCTGGTTTGAAAATAAATGTGTCTGGATCTAGATTGACCAGATTGAATGTCATGTATACAGACTGAAGATGAGAGTGTCTTCCATGCAAAGGTCATCTGATAAGGAAATAATTTCTAAATCACTAATCAGCTTACCAACAAGAGCTCATTGTAGGTTTATTTCACCTGTGAACTCTTTGCCATAGTTATCGGGTGCGCTGTATTAAGCCAAGATGAGTATTTGCTTTACAGTTATTCTATACTGTTTCCCATTGTGTTAATACTCAGCTTTTTTCAACACTGTATTTGAATTCAGAGCCCAGTGTTACCTGCCAGTCTCGACATTTGTCACTTCTTGCCTTCAAAATTGCCCTCCACTGTTAGAGTTGTAGATGGGTTCTGTTCGTATGAAACTCGTTTTTCCCCCTTTATGAAAAAAAGAAACAAGTTTTAAGAAACATTTGAGTCCCATTGCTTGAATTATTCATGTTGGGGTTTTTTTCTGGCAATTTATCTACTAGCTCTGTGATTTTCTTCCCACTCTATCTTTAGTCTATACTTTCGGTAATACATAAACAATTCCACAAGTAATAAAGAAACAAGCAGTTGGCTGAGTGCTCTGCTTAAGAAAAAACCCACAAACACTGTGAATATGTCCTTTTCAGCAAAGTGAGACCCTTGGAGCTGGGTGCAACTCTGACACTGAGGTGAGCACAGCACCCTGAGATTGCTTCTAATTTTCCTGCAGTACAAACCATGGCCATTGGTGGGTCCTTCTTTCTCCTGGTTTGTCTGACCCGTCACCCCACTTCTCCCCACTGGAAATCACAGCAATTAGAGAAATGCTCTCTTATGTCAAGCCCAGATGATGAAAAATAAACATATAAATCAGTGCTTAGTGGGTTTGGACTGAGGCTTTCCAAGTCAGAGAAAAGACTTGAATTGATTTCAGCATGCCCTGGAGGGGCTGCCAGCCTCATTTCCTCAAGCAGCAGCAGATGTCCAAGCTTTTGTTTGCATGAGCACAAGGTCTAAGTGCAGAAATGGTGATTTCAGTGCATGTTTAGTTCACCCCTGTCTGGGTTCTGTGCCCGTTCCAGTTTCCATGTAAGTCACTAGGAATTGCTCCCTTGATTTACAGAAAAGATGGCTTAGCTTCTAAAGGAGCTAAAAGGCTTGGAATCATAGAGTATCCTAATTTGGAAGGGCCCCACAAGGATCATCAAGTCCAGCTCCTGGCCTTGTATGGGACATCTCCAAGAGTCACACAGAGTGAGGCACAGAGTGCCTCAGAGTGTCATCCAAACCTTTCTTGGGCTTTGTCAGGCTTGGTGCTGTGACCACTTCCCTGGGGAGCCTGTTCTAGCACCGAACAACCCTCTGGGTGAAGAACCTGCTCCTAATTTTCAGTCTAAGCCTCTCCTGACGCAGCTTCATGCTGTTCCTTCGGGTCCTATCACTGATCACCAAATACTTAGTTCCATGTGAGAAAGCCTGACCCTGAACCCACGTCCATTTGGTCCAAGACAGTTCTGAGATCCACATCTAATTTACTGTTTTCCCTTTTAAAAACATTAAAACTCATATGTGAAAAATTATTCTTTTAATGCTAAAGGATGAAGCAAAATATTACAGAGAACGTAGCTAGTAACAGGCCTGAACTGCAGAAACAGGAATGTATCACTTTGCCATGTGGGGTCTTAATCAAGACCTTTTTAATTATTTAGTTCATGAATGCAGCACCCTTGACATTGCAGTCAACATTTTTAATTTCACATGAAATACAGCGCAATTATGACCTCCTGAGAGAAATGACAACACCGTTTATGTCACTCTGTAGAAAATTACAATCAGATGAAACAATTACTGCAGCTTTATTTTTGTTTATGGAAAAAATTATGCTTGTGGCTTCCTTCACACCCTGGGTACCCGACGGGCAGCTGGTGACACTGATACCATCCCATGTAACACAGAATTATTAAGATAATTTCTCAAAACCACTTCCCTAAGGCAGATGCTAAACTTTTAGCCACCTTTGTTTTTTTTTTTAAACTTTTAACATGACTTCTGTTGGAAAGCAGGATGATAAATTCACAGTATTTATATAGTTCAGGCAAATCTGGCACTTCCTGGGCCAAACCTCCCTCATAGTCTACGTTCAACACTTTAAATTATCTACAGTTTCAGATAGTGGTGTTTGATCATCTGTGAAAAAAAAATAATGCAGAAAATCAAAGCAATACTAAAAACGCAAACCATTAAAAATGGTAAATCCTCCTAGAAAACTCTTCTAGACTGAGACGTTGAAATCATCCAACCATATCAGGGTGGGGCTGTAGCACCAGAGCATCACCAGAACCTGGGATGCGCCTGAACATGCTGAATACATGCTGATCAAGCTGTTTTACTTCCCATTTTGGAGCTGGCTCATTGACTATTACTTGGAGGAACCACGTGCATCTGCTCTGATAAAATAAGGTCTCCTCCCTATGGCCACCCAACTCGTCCTTTGCTGCACCTGCTCCAGTTTGAAGTCCTTGAGCATTGAGAATGGGAATGTTACATCCTGGTCCGGAGCACTTAGTAATACCCTATATTGCCCAGAGAAGTCGTTGATGCCCCATTCCTGGAAGTGTTCAAGGCCGGGTTGGATGGGGCTGTGAGCAATCTGGTCTAGTGGGAGGTGTCCCTGTCCATGGCAGGAGGGTTGAAATGGGATAATCTTTAGGATCCCTTTCAACTCAAGCCATTCTATGGTTCTGTGGTTCTGTGATTCCGTTCTATTTTATTACATTGCATCAAATCACATTATGTTACATTATGTTATATTATAATAATATACAATATTATTGCAGTGATGTTCCACGCAATACTGCAGTGCTTTGCCTGGGGCTTCATCTCACTTTTCACCCATCACATCAGTGCCTTGTAGGCTCCCATCAAAGACTTGAAGGTCTTTGCCATGGCACTGAGAGTGTCCTTGCTTGTAGCAGAAATGTGTGAGGCGTTTCAGACAAATATTCCCGGCCTTTTTGATACAGGCCTAGGAATCAGGAATTTCAGAGAACGAACACCAAATGCACAATAGTTGCCTTTTCGCTCTTGAACAGTAGCTGCTCAACTGCCTATTCACCAAAGATTTCGAGCAATTTAAAGGGTTCTTCGTAGGTCATCTGCTTTCCCTTTTCACAGTTTTTTTACCTGTTAATTAATTTACAAAAAGAAAGGAGGAAATAAAAAACCAGTAGTATCATCTGATAAATACTCGCTTGTCTTCTCAGGGGTTTGTGGACATTTATTGCTAAACAATTTGATTGTAATTATGAACTGAATATAAATATGCAGAACATTAACACGTGCAGACTGTTGATCTCCAAATATTACAACCCTTATATCTTGTGTTATTTGTCTACACCAGTCTGCTTTAAACGAGTCCTTGTGGTTGATGCTGGTGCACTGCAGGAGACTTCTTCTTCCAAAGGATTTGAGAAACTATCCTGAAGTAGCATAAATAGCAGAGGTTCTCTTTTGCTTTAGTAATTAAATATTCCTTGAGTAGTTATTTGCTTAGGGATAGGCAAAGTTTATCCTGGTTTTAGCCTAGGATTTGGGAGACAGCATCCAGCCTCTACCTCCTTCCCCATAGTTCTGGGGAGATTACAACCTGCTTAAAGATTCAGAATTCACATGGTAACAGTGCCTTGCAGAAGCACTTTTAAAATAATCTCTATTTTATCTTTTTTTTTTTTGAATTATTAGTCATTTTGAATCACTTAATGCTCTCAGAATTAAATTTTCTTTGGATCTTGGTATTTTCTTCGAGTATTTCTGTCTTTGGCTGAATCGTCCCCTTCTTAACTCTCTTCACAGATAGCTCTGAGATATGAAGAAGTCACACCAAAGATAAAGTGGCAGGGTGAAGCAGAGAGGTATAGAGCCTGCTATGCATATTGATTGATGTCCTTTTAAAGTATCTAATTTAAATTCAAATTTCAGATCTGTGCAAAAAGTTACCTGATGCATTGAATCAGAGGGGTACGTTGTAGAGATGACCTCTGGGTTGTTTGAAATAGAAAAAAATCACATACATGTGATGAGAGAAATCGTCCCTTAGAGAAGCAATCTGTGAAGAGCTCCAGATGACCTAATTACTAGTCCCTTCCAACAGTATGATGCCTGAAGGCAGGAAGGAGCCTTAATTCTTCACACTCAAAGTGTGCTTGTTTAGCACTGGGGAAAGAACGACATTTTTGGAGAGATGGGATGAAAAGTAAGGATATGAAAGGAACCTCTGGAAACAGATGAAGGCATTGTTTTTAAACTGAGTTTACACAGGTTCCTTCTACGGCAAGATGTTCTGTGATGGCACCATCACGTGCTGAGTCCACCCTGGCTAAATGAACATCAGGCCTATTAACTGTGCAATTTGCATTTTGCATTGATATTTTGTTCATACACCACTGGGATAGTTTTTCATTACATGTGAATTGTTTTTTATTAAAGCACAGGTGAGATTGTGGTACTGACAGCCACCCTCAGCAGTCATCTTTGAAAATGCTTTACTGTTATTACATTAAACCCATTAACCTCATTAAAACATCTACTGATGTATGATCATATTTTCTAGCTATGAACTGCAAGACAGTCTATGCTGTACTAACGAGTCCTTTGAATACTGCAGTTTTACAGCAGGTACCCTCTTGTGCCTCTTGAAGAATTTCTCCAAGAAATCTTTATTTTCAGCCCTGTCTCCTTGGATACCTGGCTGTCTCGTTTACTACGCTGTTATGAAGCTTAGCACAGAATCCTCTCCTCCATAAAACAGATGCAGAGTTGTGTTATTCTGTGTTGAATGTAAAAATTTTATTCTAAAAGGCTGTTCTTTAAATCTTTGTTCTGTTCAACTCACCTCGTATTTGTGGCAAATATTCCCTTGGACAGAGAAAATGAGTTGAAAAATTTGTAGTTTCTGATTCACACGGAGCTTGCCAGAAGACAGAATTCAGAGTAGTACATCCTCCTACAATACTTTTCTTGGAAACCAGATACCTTCTCATTTTTCACCAGTACTTTTCAAAAATTCATTTAGTGCTGTTGAAATGCCTCAGCTTAGCAACTTTGGAGGCAAACATCTATCTACCCACAGAAAATGGGCTGCCTTAGGCTAAGTAATCCCACTGATTTCTTGAGTCCACATTTGTAGAGGTGGCTGTTGGGCTCCTTGCCTCATAAAATTGCTACTTTAATGGCCTTAATTCACCCTCCAGTGTTACCATGGGAATCCGTCCATCCTGCTTCAAGAAGATGTAGGATTTCATTTTTATTCCTATAGAAAATCTGGTTCCTGCCTTGGAAATTATTTTGGCAGACATTTTTTCAAGTCCTGAGTGTTAAATGAAGCAGCACACAAAACCAAAAAAAACCAACTGATAGAGCAGTGAAGCCAGAGCAGGTATTACAGCTCAGAGATCGTAGGGGTACGTTGGCCTTGGAGGGGGTCTCCATATTTTCGGAGCAAAATTGCATAGTGGTATTGGCACACATCCCTCTGGAAGTGTTCCAGGCCGGGCTGGATGGGGCTTTGAGCAACCTGATCTAGTGGGTGGCATCCTGGTTGGAACCAGATGAACTTTAAGGTCCGTTCCAAACCAAACCACTCTGAGATTCTATGAACCTGGAAGCTGAAGCCTTTGGAGAAGAAATGCTGAGTAACCATATATCAAGTATCAGTGTAAGCACATTTCAGAATAATCTCACTGTCATGTTCTCCACAGACCACACCACAGGGCAGCATTCAGATACTGGGAGGGTTATGGATCTCAGTGGGTGAGGAGAGAAAGGAAGTCATGCTCTGAAATGGATTTCTTTTTTCAAGGGAGGGAAAACTGATGAGTCCTACTGCACAGAAGCTCAATGTGGCTTTTCTCTTGCTTACCAAGAGCCTGCTGCCCACTTCCCATGCTGCCTGGCTCCCTGGGAAGAGAGGAAAACCAGTGAGCATGAGATGTCTCACAGGGCAAGAGAATTGCAGGCAGCAGCCTGCAAACCATCCTCAGCCACGTGTCTGTGAATCCTGCCATATCCTGTCCCCGGCTCCTTGGTGCCCCAGATGAGGAGCCGTGGATCCCAGTTCTGATGCAGACCAACAGCCAAACTGCAGGGACATCATCGAGCAAGGTGTGTAAAAAGCCAGAAGACTGGGAAACGTGGGGGTTTACTTGCCAGCCAGCAGAGAAGGTGGTCAGCAGGTGGGCTGGCAGATGACCAGGATCATGGAGATCATGAAGTGCTGCAAGTTATGTTTAATTCTTCATAGGAGCCATGGAGAGCACTGCGGGAGCAACAGAGTGGCAGAGAAACTCTGAGCAAATAGGGTGTTTGTTAACTTTCAATTGAAATCTGGGGCAGAAGAAAAGGATCTGACAGAAACAGTGACATGACTCATAAAAGGAAAGCCACAGGTACTGGGGGATAAATTTTGAACTCCAAGTTGGGTGATAAGCTCTTCACCAGCAACAGAAATTTTAAGACAAATACATGAAAAAGTTACTGCCTGAAAAGAGGCATTTATAGTAGTGTTTGAACAAAGGGTAAACATCATGTTAGAGATATGGTATGACGTCCTTGATGGCATCAGAACAATGTACTCAGTGGAGTGACATAGGACAAAATATTTGAGGCAGAGCTCGAGCACCCTTTTCAATTGCAAACAAATGAAGCATGTATTTGAAGGAGCCACTTGTCCCTGTTTCCCGCTGGGACAGTTTCTCTCAACAAGACAGAGTTGTGAAAAGCAAAGTGGATACTACTGTTCTCAAAGTCATACTGTGAATAGAAGAATAAAGGGGTTAATTGACTTCTTTCACTGGTACCAGCAGGCAGACAAACCAGACTTAGGTTTTTACTCATAAATAATCACTGAGCAACTCAGCAAGTATGCAAGGAATGACACTGTGATGTCTCCAGCACTGGGAAAGATGGCTGTGAGCTTGTGCTCATGCAACTGTCTGCTTGAGAAATGCCCCTTACATAGTTTGCTACAGAGGCTGTGGTTTGTACCCAAAGTGTTCCTGACATAAATATCACCACTGCACAGCAGGTAATGAAGGGAGTATCATAAGCAGGTCTAAGGCACGTAATAAACGAATTTTTGATGTGGGAAAAGATGGTAGTAAGTATATCCATGGCCTATCGTGGAACTTTAGAAGAATCAGAGCTAGTGGAATGAAATAAGTAACCAGCAATGAAGGTTGCATGTAGCACAGGAGAAAAGCTAACAGCAAGGCAAATCGTAGAATGGTTTAGGTGGGAAAAGGCCTTTAAGATCATCAAATCCAACCATTAACGCACCACTGTCACATCTGTTTGTCTGCCCTGTTGGAGGAGCTTCTTTTACAGGTGTGAGAGAAGTTGGCCACCATTGCTCCTGGCCCTGCCCAGGTCCCATCAGCTGGAACCAAATAGGTTGATCACAATAAGTGTGCTGACATGCACACTGTGTTTATCCCAGAAGAGGAAAAAATGCGTATAAAGATGTCTGGGAGCAATGATATATGTACCTAATTTATCTGCTGAAACCAGTTATCTGAGAGCACTGCAGTGCTACAATATCTAACGGCAGCAAGGCATAAATCTCAATAGGAGTTTTAAAATCTGGGAAAAGTAAATTCTAGAAACCCTCATCCTAAAGAACTCCTGGTGAGATTCCACTTTAACGGTTTTACCTGCCTGAAAGTGGTGTGTCTTGTCAACTTCAGTGTAGATTAGCTTAACATAGTAACTCCTGGTTTGATCCAAGATAATTCATCTTGTCCAATTTTTCATTTGTTTTGGAAAAGGATGAATTTCTTGCAGTAGTTGCCTGTCTTCCTCCACAGATGAAAACAATGCCAGTGCACAGTGATAGAAAAGCAGTGTTTTATTTCACTCCAAGGATGTAATATTTTCAGGGATTTATTAGGAGTTGATACTGTTAATCTGAAATGGCCAAACCTCACTTATTACTGTGGACTGGAAAAACTGACAAGAACCATCCCACACCTGAAAATACAAAGACTGTGTGTCCTCCCCAGCTAGGAGTGTGTGCCTCGAAAATTGAATGCAAACCTGGGTTGCTGAATTTGACCAAATGCACTGAAGCAAAGTCCAGATGAAGAGTGGAAAAAGTAGTTAACAGATACCAGCATAGAGTGAAACACAGAATATCTTCCCTTTTCCCGTTAGATTTTAAGGTATTAATAAAGATTCTTTTATCTCTATGTAATTAATCTCTAGGTTATTAATCTTTTAAATGATACAGGAACAAAGAATTCTAAAAGATACATCAAAATAACATAGACATCAAATGTTCTAAGAGAAAGATGAGACAAATTTTTTCCTGGTCTCCACAACTGTTGCTTCTGAACAACTGTAACATCAAGGAAGCTATTACGTTCTGAAAATTCAGGTCATCTTAAAAGGCTTCTTGGAGGAAAGCGCACAGGCATTTCTACATTGCCTGAGTAGGCAGCTCACATTCACAGACTTGAGAAAGCTAAACAGGCAGTTGGCGAAATCAAATGTATATCTGTTTAATGTGATGTATGTCTATCAGAATAGACCTAAAAAACAAGTAGCATTTTAGCAGGCATGGAATTGAATAAGGAGTCCACACAGGCAAAGCTAAGTTATGCTGTGTGAATCCCATTTGTGTCCAGCTAAGAGTCACCTGTTAAATCCTGTTAACTGGGATTTGGAAGAATTGAGTGTTTAGTGGAGCTAAGGGAGGGTTTCAGTATCAGATCCCAGCAGCAGAAGCCTGTTCTGAGTTGCTTTCTGGTGCATTAACCCCTGTGAATGCCTGTCACCTAAAGGAAGTTTTTGTCTGATACTTTTAACATCACTGCAGTTGCACCATTTCATACTCTGGTGTCGAGTCAGCGTCACTGACCTGTCTAAAAAGTTTTAATAGTTTAGTTGTTAAACCAAAGGCTAAACTTTGTAAAAAACAGACGTACAAACTCAGTAAGGACACTCTAAAAAGCAGGTCTCTGGGAACCAAGTTCAAAGCTTAAGGAGGTATCTCTCACAACTATTCATTTTGTGAAAAGGAACAATCTGAGGTATTATTTCAGGAAGTGAAAACAATCTTTGACATGACCAGGTGCAAACACCTGCTATTAACACAATTTTGGCTTATTCACTGTTTTAACGAACTTACAATTGCTGACTATTTATAGTACAAAGTGCGGCAAAATTTTGCAACATTCCTCTGCTTTTGGTTGTAAAGTTCAGCTCCTCCTGATTTACCTGTCACGTTTCTTTGCAAAATTCTATTAATTAATGCAGAAGAGTTGCATTAACTAACTGAAAAAGAGAGATCCCCATTCTTCCTGCCCCCTGACAACAGTCTTACCTAAGCAAGGAATTTTCTGGCCTTCCAGCAGCAAACCATGGGCAGCAGCACAGGCAGCTCCATCAGACCATCATCTGTTTCTCCCACCGAGACTGACTCCTTATGGATTTCATATTGTATGACACAATGGCGGCGCTAAAGATCTGCAGTTTATAACTAGGAATCACAGTTTAATTACCCACTGACTTTGAGACTGAAAAGAGAGTGGAAATTTAAAGGAAAGGAAAAGAGAAATCTGAAATACTTTCAGGATGAAATGAAAAAAACACCTATATTCTTCTATTATTATTATTCAACCATAAAAATAGCCTTTCACATGTCTTTTGTGATATAACATCCTGGTATCCCTAGAAAAATACTCTGAATGCCTCAGCTCACATAGAGAATAGGCTGAAAATGGCATCCCACAAGAAGAATGCTGAAGGATCACAATAAAAAGAAACCTTTATTGAGAAATCGTTGTAATGTGGGCTTTTAAACATAATATATGCAGAATTACTTTTTATTAAGCATTTCTTTTTCTAAACAAGCTCTAGGTGGAGACATTTATCCATAAAATTATCTTCTTTAACAAAGTGTGTGACATGAACAAACCAGTCCAATTTGAAAAAAAAATGCTTTGAGAATTCGTTTTCAGACACAAACTTTCTAGAGAAATAATATAAATTATTGAAGGATAATATTTAACACAAGTGCCACTGAAAAAATACTTTGGAAATGTTAAAATAAATCTGTAAATAAATAATTTGGTATTATCCTGTACGTCTTTTAAAAATATATATGCAGATTAAACAATTACTTTCTTTACATATTCCCTTTTGATTTAAAATGAAACTACTGTTAAGATCAAATGGGTACTTCATTTTCTTTCTTAAAATTTGTTAAGTGACTACCCTTAAAACATTGGGAAGGCATATTACATACCATTTCTGAGGAAGATTCCCATAGTTATTTAATGAATAAAGAGATCATTCTATTTAGTATAGCTTGTGTGTATCTTATATTCCTATATATATTACAGTGTTGGGTGAAAGCAGCCAGATATTAACGATGTTTCACAATTATGCTAATGGCATAGATAGTTATGAATACAGTGAAGCTCACAGACAGACAGACAGACAGACCTGTTTATTAGTGAGTTGTTTGTAGCATTCATTACTCTTTCCATTGAGTACAGTAGTAAATCTGTCAGATTCAATGCCATCACAAAATAGACTCAATTCCCCCATTATTTCGTTCATGGCAGGAGAATTGCCTCAGTTCTGTTGACTACCCTTTCAAACCCTAATCTCACAACATTTAGGTCTCTGTGTATTTCCAGCAGCTTGATCAGTCCGTGCTGCAAGACACACAGCCTTGCCCTTAAGTATGTTTCTTATTATTTGTGTGGTTTTCTTCTTCCTAAATCAGAAGGTAACAAGGAAAATAAAAACAAAATGTGAAACATTCTGTATTTACACGTTTAAGTTGTCAGACCTGCCCAGAGCAGCAGCCCAGCTCCTCCAGTGCACTGTCTGTCTCCACCATCACCAGAACCAGCTGCTTTAGGAGAGGATGGTAAGAATTCTCTGTTCCACTGGCAAGCAGTAACCTGTGCTGAGCATTATGTTTGCCCTCTTCCTCCAAAGAGTTTGATCTGTGAAGCACTCACTACATTTGCTTTATCTTCCAGCACTTGTGTTGGCATTAGATACAACAACTCCTGAGAGCCTTGTGTGGCTGTAGGTTGACACTGGCTGGATGCCAGGTGCCCACCAAAGCCACTCCATCACTTCCCTCCTCAGATGGACAGGGGATAGAAAATATAATGAAAGGCTTGTGTCTCAAGATGAAGGCAGGGAGAAATCACTCACCAGGCACTGCTATGGACAAAATACATTTGACCTAGGGAAACTGGCCTAATTTATTACCCACCAAACCAGAATAGGATAATGACAAATAAACCCAAACCTTAAAAACACCTTCTCCTCCATCCCTCTTTCTTCCCAGGCTCAACTTCACTCTCGATTCTCTCCTTTCTCTCCACAGTGGTGCAAATGGACAGGGAATGGGGGTTACAGTCAGTTCATAACATGTTTTCTCTGCTGGCCCTTCCTCCTCAGCTTTTGGACTCCGCACACTTCCACTACTCCAACATGGATCTCCCATGGCAGACAGTTCTTCAGGAACCGACTGCTCCAGCGTGGGTCCTGCCAGCAAACCTGCTCTGGTGTGGGGTCCTCTCTCCATGGGACCACAGCTCCTGCCACGATCCTGCTCCAGCACGTGTTTTCCATTGGGTCACAGCCTCCTTTAGGCATCTCCCTGCTCCATTGTGGCATCCTCCATGGGCTGCAGGTGGATCTCTGTTCCCCCCTGGACCTCCCTGGGTGCAGGGGCACGGCTGCCTCACCATGGGCTGCACCTCGGGCTTCAGGGGAACCTCAGCTCCCATTCCTGGAGCACCTCCTGCTCTTCCTGCTGCTCCAACCTGGGTCTGCAGGGCTGTTCCTCTCATACATTCTCACTCTCTCTCCAGCAGCCATTATTCCTGCACAGTACTTTCTTTCCCTTCCTTACATACATTATCCTGGAGGCACTACCACCAAAGCTGACTGGCTCAGCCTTGGCCAGTGGTAGGTCCGTCTTGGAGCTGGCTGGAATTGGCTTCATGGGCACAGGAGAAACTTCCACAGCTTCTCACAGAAACCACCCCTGCAGCCCCCCACTACCAACACCTTTCTTGGGAACCAAATACACCTTGTCATCCTTACAAATACCCCTACTACTTTCCCTATTGCCACAGTCTTCCCTAGAAAATAATTTCTCGGCTTTCTAACATTCTGTGGGTGAACACAACATGTTGTCTGGTTTGACTTTCCTAACATTTTGTTTTATTTAGCTTTCCTCAGTAGTGGAAAGAGGAAATCATCGTGATTAAATATGCATAAACCATTATTGCAAAATTTTCTACTTTGCGTCTTTATTAATACATTTGTTTTTTAAAGAGAGAATTACTCCCTCTCTCTTCTTTATTGACTTAAACTCTTTCCCCTTTCCCCCAAGCTAAAGGAAGCCAGGACCATGAAAACATAAGAAAGAATGAGAAATCACTGAAAATTCATAGTGTGACAGATTTGTGTCAGTTGGACTACTTCAGACCTTCGAAACATCTGCTTCTTGCCAGACTGCAGGTACCAGCTCAGGCAGTGAGCTCAGCCACTGAGCGAAGTCAGACCTGTTTGCATCATGTTCTTTCTGGGAGTCGCTTCTCTTCCTCTCACCACCGCGAACTATCCCTAAAATTGCCATGCTAATCCTGTTCTCTGCTCCCACGGCAAGGCCACTTCGCTCTCACCCACTTTGGCTACCTCTAGAGAGCACTGCAACTCTGTGTAGTGGGAACACGCAGCATTTGTTCTCCAGATGAAGACTTTGAAAATTCAGGTTTCTAATAGAAATCTTAAAATCCATTATGCTGAAGAGGAGTGAAGTTTCCATGAATATAACATCTATATTAGGAATTTCAAGTCTCTCCTGGTCTTAGTCACCTACGTGTAGGAATTAGTCACCTCTGAGCCTTTTTGATTCCCTGGTCTGAAACCTTTACTGTGCTTAAGGAACTTTTCTGAATAAAGGACATAAAAGTTATTAAATGAACACTGTGTGGGTTACTACACAAATTCATCATTTAAAAAAAATCGCTTGTGCAGCCAATTTATTTGCTTCTCAAATACTTCTAAGGAACACTTGCAAAGTTGGCAAAAGCTCATTAAATTCAGGGAAAAATGTTGGGTAACCACTTTGTTTAATATGAAATCTTTGGTCATTATTTTAACTTTACACTTCCTACTTCTAACCCCCCCAACAAACAAACAAACAAACAAGATATAATATCTAAAACATTCCAAGGCTTTAAATTCAGCACAGACAGGGCATGTGCTGCATATTTTCACCTCTCCCAAAACTGCTTATGGTAGCTGATAATGAGCAGTGCCAGCACTGACTCTGATCAGGACTGCAATCTGCAATAGCTCCATCCAGCACCTAAAACACTCATTTAGGTCCAAAAGTGATCAGACTGTTCAATCGGAACACAGTGAACCTAGAAAGATAAAATCAAGTTCCATTCACAAGAATTTGGCAACACCCATCAACAGAGGAAAAAAAACCTTAAAAAAATTAATTTTGTAAAGTCTCAGTATTTTTCAAGCATGTTGTTTTCATTCCTGTTAGCTGTACCTAGCATCTTACAAGGAGTTTGAGATGTGGTTACAAGATATTTAATAAAGCGTTTTTAAAATTTGAAAAGCTCCACTTTACCAGCTTTTCTCTCACCTTCATCTGGATGCAATAACTGTTGTCTCCTGCATTCAGCACACAGACATATTCCATGCTGTTGCATGAGGTCTTAATCAGACTGTTAATTAGTTCTGATATATTAACCCACTAGGCTGTGCAACAAGCCTTGGAGAGAAAACATGCTTTACTTTCCTCTTTATGTTATTTTATAGCGGTGGAACTCCATCAGTTTCTTGGTGTTATTCCCAAAAACAAATGAGGGCCACAAAAGAGTTGAGGAGGAGAGTGCAGCCAAGACAGCTTGAGAAGAAAGCAGCAGGAAGAATCATAGAATCATAGAATGTCCTGAGTTGGAAGGGACCCACAAGAGTCACCTAGTCCAATTCCTGACCTTGCAGAAGACAACCCCAGGAGTCCCACTATGTGCCTGAGAGCATCATCCAAACACTTCTCGAGCTCTGTCAGGCTTGGGGCTGTGACCACTTCCCTGAGGAGCCTGTTCCACCCTTGGGGTGATGAACCTTTTCCTAATATGCAAACTAAAGCTCCACTGACACAGCTTGATGCCACTGAATGAAAGCCACTGTTATCACCTTGGCCAGAGAAAAATACAGGCAAATTCAGAGAGATGCTTTCTCAGCTTCCTTGGAAGAGCTCAGTTTCTCCAGATTTCCTCCCTCTTGAAAATAAACTTATTTTTAAAATCTGCATATAAAATAAAAGTACAGCTCTATTACCAGTAGAACTGCACATATTTCACTTAATGTATGCTTCATCTTTTCCTAACTCTTATTGGAACAGACAGATGCTTTTTGCCCAACTGACTTCTATCTCCAGTGCACTGACATCACTGTGCATGTTTATATGAACACTTAATCACCAGTGTTACTTGAAAATGCATCTCTTTGCCATGCATATGGGTAGGAAGATGCTGTGACTCCATTCAGCAGTTCCTTTGTTCGGGCATGGACCCTGGTGCTAAATGGAGTATGCCAGTGTTACCATGGAAACCTATCAAAATTCATGAAAGCACTGATTTGACTGGCTCCAGCCAGCGATGTTTTATTTCATTTGAGTACCCAATAGCAAAAGATATTAGTTTCATCTACTTGAAAAAGAGAGTGGATTAAATTATTATATCAGAGCTTGATGGTAGCAAGAAAAACAATGTCATCCAGCTGATTGCAGGATATCCTTATTTATCCTTGATAGCAACAACCAGCTCCGTTCCCATCACAGTGCCACTGAAGCAGCTGCGGCAAAGCAGCACAGTGCAGCCCGTCCCAGGTCCTTCCCTCTCTTGCCTCTTTGCCCTCTGTGCAAAGCAAGGAGGACCCTTCTGCAGGGTCCTGCTCAGCCCCAGCCCATCCCTGCCCACTCCCCACCTGCCTGCAGGCACAAGTTCTGGTCTGTCTTTTGGATCCAGCTGCAGGGCAGGGGATGACAATTGTGCATTTAGAAGGTGATGCGCCCTCAAGACAAGACTTTGGCAATACAGACAAGACTGTGGCTACTGTACAGCCCCTCCATGTGAACGCGGGGACACCCTGTCCAGCAGATCATAGAACCAGAGCCATAGAGTCATTAAGGTTGGAAAAGACCTCCAAGATCATCAAGTCTAACATTCAATCCCACAGGGCCAAGTGTCCACACTGGTTTGTAAGGCACAAGGTCACTGTGCTACCAGATACACGCTGTAGTCACTCACAGAAGCTGTCCCCAGCCTGCCCAGGGGAATCTGTGGCTGTGCAGGTGGATTGGAAGAAAGGTAACATCACTCCTGAACCATGAAGAAGTGTATATAAGCATGGCACAAAACCTCAGGATGTTCTGATCACAGCTTTGTTTCCACAGCTGCAGTCTGCAGCAAACAGGGCAAACATGATTCCAGTGGCTTTCATTGATTTTAGTAGCAAAATATAAAATAAATTCTTACTCATCAGATCATAATATTCCAGCTGGGGGAATTTGATACATAGAGTAATTATTCAGTTCTTACCTCACCTCACTTTAACAGACATTTAACACCAAGTCTTGATTCGTATAATTTTTTTCCAACTAGAAGAAGAAACTGCATAAAGTTTTATGCCAGACTTTATTTACTGTCTTGTACGTTGTTGTAGTAATAAACTCAGCATGATTGCATGCATATATTAATTTAAGGCTTTGAAAGGGAACCATTTACATGGTTCAATATGAAGCTTCTTACAGCCAGTTCTTTTTGACCCAGAGCAAAACTGTGTCGTGCAATGATTCTTAGGAACTGCATCCCAAAATTCATTATGGTGTTCTAGTACTGGGTTGCATGAGAAATAACAGCAGAGGGAAATGAGAAAGTAAGGATGAGAGAGGAAGGACAAGCTTGTATTCAGCAAAGGTTTCACAGTTGCTGCTGCTGTGTAGGTATCATTTAGATACCTCTTGCAATAAGAAACAGGGGCTATGGCATGTGAAGCTGTACTTTTGTTCTATATGGAGCCGTGTTTTGTGGTATTTGAAGCCTCATCTTACATTTTGTTCCTTAAAAAATAATTACAAATTTGCGGCAATGAATAGTTCCATTGGGAAGGCTGTTACCTGTAGCTGTTTCACCTCTTAAATGGCAAGATTGAACAGGCTCTGGATCAAGCCTTATCAAAGTATTTGAAAAGAGGATGGGCACACATTCCATTCCAATGTTTTAGACACACATTCCAAAAGAGGGAGAGGGGGTGAGAGAAAGAAAATACTGTCTTAAATTCCCAGTGAGGCACCTTTAAGCTAAACTGAGTGGAAATTCAGCATCACCCTCTGAGTCATCTCAGTCACCCCTGTGGGTATCTCTGGGTGTGTGCACAGGACCTGTAGGCGTGGAGGGAAAGGTTACCTCACTGTGTCTGTGGAGAACCAAATGCAGTGAGGAGAATCAGTCGTCCTCTGAACTGACTTGATAATTGACCCTCTCCACATACAGGCCATTGTTGTCCCACACAGCTCTGAGGAGTAGGAGTTACTCTGTTGCTTTGACTAAAATGTTGGAAATAAGAAGCTGAAATCCATTTAAATCTAGTTTATGCACCCAAGTTCTGTTTTTCATCCGGGCTATTAGTCATTTTAACATCAGGTGAAGAGCTATTTGTTATTTTAAATAGCTTAAACTCCCTGCAAAATGGCATGTCTGCCTCTATATTTCTTTCTTTTAATCTGCAGTTCTCACCTTTACATTTATGATTTCTTAGCTATAAAAGGAGCTGCACCCAAACATCACTTTAAAATTTGGAAAAGTTTGCATGTCAGTCCCACTGTGATGCAATACACTTTCAAAGAATGTGCCTTCACTTCCACAACAAAGGCATATCCATTTTTTGTGTGTTCAAAGGACCTTTAAAGAAATTTCCTTTAATAAAGGTTTACACTCTGGAGCTCAGACGGAAAGAAAGCGACCCTTAGGACAATTTATCACTGAGTGATGGGAAAATGCCAAGACTACCTCATCCATAAGATAAAAATATACCACCTTTGTCCCAGTTCTGCAAACATATTGGTGAATAACTCTGTATGTGGGAATGACTCCACTCAAGGCACTGGGATAAAAGTGATGTTTCAAGAAATAAGCCCAGCTATAAGCACTTGGAGAAATCAAAGCACATTGGCTAAAGAGGGGACAGATTATTTTGCTCTGTTGCAAAACAAAACACCTACTTAGTAGCTTTATCGTCACTACTAAACCAGAGGAATACAACTGCGAGTTTTCCATCGTGGGCCAGGTTTCTTGGTATGCAGGTGTACAGTACAGGTGCAAAAAGAAATGTGCATCCTCAGCACTGTGGGCAGCGGGTTGAGGGAAGGGATTCTGTTCCTCTGCCCTCCTCAGGTGAGACCCCACCTGCAGAGCTGTCTCCAGCCCTGGGGTCTCCAGCACAGGACAGACACGGACCTGTCGGAGAGAATCCAGATGAGACCACCAAGATGATCAGAGGGATGGACCACCTCTGCTGTGACGAAAGGCTGAGAGAACTGGGATTGTTCAACCTGGAAAAGAGAAGGCTTTGGCATCACCTAACTGTAGATAGACTTCCAGTAGCTGAAGGGAGCCTACAAGGAAAGATGGAAGGGACTTTTTACTGTAGTGACAGGACAAGGGGTAATGGTTTCAAACTGAGAGAGAGTAAGTTTATACTAGATATTAGGAAAAAAGTCTTTACTGTGAGGGTATTGTGGCACTGGAATGGGTTGCCCAGAGAAGTTGTGGCTGCCCCATGGAAGAGGCTTCCTTGGAAGAGGCTTCCTTGGAAGAGTTCAAGGCCTTTGGAGTGGGCTTGGAGAAAACTCATCTAGTGGGAGGTTTCCCTGCCCATGGCAGGGAGTGGAACTAGATGATCTTTAAGATCCCTTCCAGCCCAAACCATTCTGTGATTCTGTGAGCATGACACGGGTCGATGCACACTTGGATTTACTGGGGTGGGGAATGGGGTTGGGCCACGGCCACTCTGCCAGCTCGAAACCTCTGTTTCCATTGTTAACATGGCAAAACAAGCACGTCTCTTGGACAAAAGCTCGCAAAAAGCACTCCTGGTCTGCCTCGATCAGTTCCTAATAGTTCTTAAAAACAAATCAGCACTTTATACGTTTTCACAGTGCCTAAAAAATGCAGCCCTAAATACACACTATATGTCATATAGTAAATACAAAACAATAATTGCTGGTCAGTGGGCACACAATTTTATAATTTATTTGTTTCTTTGGCTTGTTTATTGTTGTTTGATGTTTTGTTTCAAAAATCTGTATTAAGGTGATAGGCATCCCTTGCAGAAAGGAGTTTCTATAATACAGAGGACTAAACTTTGCAGCTTTCGGAATAGCAGTAAGAAGAGAAAAGAGGAATGGTAATTTCAGAGAAAAAAGCGTTCACTTTGGACACAAAGGCAGCCAATGCTAATGGCTTTAAATTCTTTTCCTTACACTATTACTAACCCAGTGACGTGGACCTTTTCGGGCTAATACTGAAGAGCTGTGTGAGCTGTGTGTTTGATACCATTGTCGTTACTTTAACAAATTGTTGTATGAACCTTGCTATATGGCCCTTCAGAGCTTTCACTGATTGATAACTGAGTTAAGGAAACTTCTCTTTGTGGAAAAAAACCCAGTAAGGTGGAGGGATGCAAATGACTTCTAACTGCAGATCGGAAAAGGGCCGCTCCATCATTCTGTCTGCAGCTTGTCAACATAAATTTCAGTAAGTGTTCTCTAAAAAATAAAAAATAAAAAAAAAAAAAAGAAAGAAAGAAAGAAAAAAAGAAAGAAAGAAGAAGAAAAAGGACTGAGAGTGCCATTTTAGACATCAATATTTCAAATGAGTTCCTACATAGTTTACACAGCAGGCTGAAGTTTTGCATAAATTAACAGAGGGAGCTTTTTTTTCAAACTCTAGATAACATTAACTGATCTTCTCCAACAACTGCAGTGCATCATTTCTACTGTAAAGATTCCCCTAATATGAAAATCATTGGAGCTATTTTTTTCCTTTTAAGCTTTGCTTTTTCTCCTCCTTCCAGAACCAGGGCTCAGCTGTTGCTTCAAAGACTTATAGCAGGGCACAGGTTTATATGCCTACAGAAAGTTCAGCTATATAAACCTGTTCTGAGGAGCAGAATATACAGATGCTGACCTATATAGACTCCTGTAGGCTGTGCCTCTGTCATATTAACTGGGTAAAACAAGGCCACACCTGCAAGATGGAGATGACTCCTTAAAGCAGTGTCTTTAGATGAAGGAACAAGTGCCTTTCAAACCCTCAAGGAGGGAAAGGACAGCTCAGATGGAGCAAGATTAAACCAATATAGAGAATTTCACCTCTGAAATAATGTTAAAATCTGGGGATGACACAGCATGCTTTCATATTCCTGGCTTTAATTTAGAACACATTTCCAGGTAATAAAATTATTTAATTTCCAGAAGATGAAAAATGTCCCAGTCAGAGTAAGAGCCTTTGAAAAACCTTATTATTTAACTCTAAAGACAGAGAACAAGCAGTAAAAATGTGCATTACTCAGCATTCATGTAGCATGAGAATTCACTTTGAGTTGTTCTTATGGGGTAGGTCATCCTTGACAGCAGGAGACGAAGGAAAGCAAGCAAGACAGGAGAATTTGAGAAAAAAGCTGATTTAAATAATCTCAGTGTATAATTTTAACCAGCAGAAGAGACATGTTCAAGATTTCTCTGGCTCTGGACAAAGCTATGACCAAAAGAATACCCCTGGATCTGTGGGTTTCAGCCCACTAACACTTCATAATTCAGTAATTACAAGACACATCAAGCTGAAGAGAAAGAACTGTGTTTATAACAGATATCACCTATGGCTAAAGCAGAAAAGCTGCCAGTTTGAAAGGTTGGGAGGAAGTTTTAGAGAGAACACAGGCTGCATTTTTTAATCTCTGTGATGAAATGGTTGTTTCATTTAAAAACTGCATTGCGGGCAGGCCAAGAGGTCTGTGTATTTAAGGTTGCCTGACACTTCCCATTACAAGAACCTGTTTTCAGACACTCACACCTTTGACAAATGTGAACTGTTTGGACTGAAATATCTCTTGCCAGGTGTCTGCCTCAGAATTAATTCTGCGAGGAAATTTTGTCAAGGGAAGTTTAATGTTTTTCAAATATAAGGCGTGGAAAAAATACTGTGCTTTATTCCTAGTGAAAACACGGACAATTTTTTTTTAACTCTTAAGCAGGGACACATCCATCTTGCAGAAGAGTTACTCAAAGTTTGTTGGGAGGTCTTGTCTATTTATCAGTGTTTTGTCATCATCTGCATAAAAGTGGTTATTATTCCTTTTTAAAGTCACAGTTTGGGATGGACTTGTGAAAAAGCAACTACCAAAATATCCACATAGAGCATGTTCCTACTGAGAGCTGCTGTTGGCTAGGAAATAATATGCTGACATTTTAGTCCTAGATTGATTTTGCGTCAAGCAGGACAGGGAAAGTATCTTTGCTGCCTCGTCCTTGACACTACACTGAGATCCAGGAGGATCGTGAAGAAAGTAAAGGCTAAAAAAAGGATGAAAATTTTTACTGGCTTTAATACTGGTATTTGTGCTATTAAGAGTTTTCTCAAATATAATTATGTGAATATATTGTACAGTATCTATCTGTCCATCCATCCACCCATCCATGTACATGAAGTATCATCTATTCCCAGGCCGTTTCTGATATATTTACCCTTACCTGTGCGGCAGTATAGTGTCAGCTTGATCTTAATGAAACATTTTGTTCTTCTGCCAAGCCCAAATAGTACATCAGGGGAAGGCTGACTTCTCTGCAGGATTTTTCCAATTCCTTTTGCCAAGGTTAACAACACCAGAAAGACAACAGTGTGGATGTTAAGTCAGATCAGGTGGATGCAGATGCACTGGGACTCACACTGGGATGGACCTTGTACCACTCACTGGGACAAGTGATGCAACACAATGGAAATCATTTCAACTGTCAGGTCTTGCTCCTGTAATTGCTGTTCAATCTTCTTCTGCAGTGGTGCTGTGAACCTGAACACAACACCTGTGACCACAGCCACTCCCCTATGGCCCTCTGAAAAGTCTGAGTAAGAAAAGTCATCTTAAGTTGGTCAACTTTCTCACTTCTGTGAGAAAGAAGATTTTTGGGAACTTATTTTCACATTTGGTATTTTTTCAATAAGAGCTTGGCTAAAGATCGGTGACAAATATCACAGGTAGAATTGATCCCTTCTCACCGTGGAGGGACAGGTTCATTCCTCTTTCAGGTGCTCTTTGAGTCCTATTTCATGTGATATTCAGGTTCAGTGATTCTCTTGAACAGTGTTCACACTCGACTCATGCTGCTTGGTGCTATAGGGCTGTGGTTTTACAGAATGGATGAGACTCCTTGCATGGAATTAGGTCAAAATTAAGATACTTACAGATGTCTGCAGATAAACTATTCTCCTCAACTCTCATTATGACTGACAGAGCCCTGGAGATGGGTTCAGATGACTGAAGATAAGTGACTTCTGCCATTTTAGATATCCTAAAGTATTCAGTCACTTGTTCTGAAGTTCAGCAGATGTACAGGTGTCATGTTGCTATTGCAATTTCAAAAATGCAGTTTTGACTGCTGTAAGTCTGTTTTGCTAATATTGTTATGGCTAGTCTAGCCCATTCAGGAGAAACCTTTATCTTACTGCTTTTAATTTACAAATATTTTGTTGTCTAAAGGGTATCCTCTTCTCAGAAAAGAAATTATATCCTTACTTTGTGGTGATAAATATTTTGTGGTTAAGCCTATGAAGGATTTCTCTTGGGAATTTTTCCTTTGTAGGGCTAAAGTTCTTTGAAATCTTTGCATTTCACTTTTCTATTACTTTCATCTTTCTGTTAAGCTGTATTAATGGAATGACTACTTTGCTCCTTTTATTTCTGTAAAACAGGATAAGAAACTTTCCATTCTCTTCTTTCTAAAATGTAAATAGCCTGAGATAAATAAGAAGCACAGTGTCATTGCAGATTGGCCTTTTGGAGTTTAAATGTCCCAATTAAAACCGAGTGCTTGCTTCAAAACATATGGTGAGTTTACGAGAATTCATATATCTAGAGATATGACAATACATACCTACATATTTTATTGCTCTGTTCTGCTGAAATACAATGTAGACAGAAATATGATCCCCTTGTCTCAATATGCTTGACAAAAGAGAAAAAGAGGGCCACAAAATTTCGAACAGGTTTGGAAATTTATCTGATCTGTGGAAGGCAGTCCTATGAGGAAGGCAGATGTCCTGTGAGGTGATTTAAATTCAAATTTTTAAAGACATATAGATATTGGCCTGCTTTGCAGGATAAGTGAAGCTGAATGCTAATTCCTGGTGTATAAACTCCATAAGCATTCTGACCTGGAGGCATGAAAATAGATTCCTTGGTGGCTAGAGCTGGTGTTCAGAGGTGGGGCATGTGGACTGGTGTCCCCCAGGATGAGGACACCAGTGAACTTGATCCCTTGCCTGCTGTTCTGGGTTCCTGTTTAAAGGTGGGTCTTACTCCTTTCTCCTCCAGTCAGGTTCAAGTGGTGGGGCCGCAGCCTTTGGTGGACTTACAGTGGTTGGTGTTGTGCAAGTACCCAGGCTGAGCTTTTCGGGGAATATAAGAGGGAAAATTCCTAAGATGTTAGTCCTTCCGAGAGCCTGCCAGGTCCTCATCTCAGTGCTGCAGGAAACAACTCTGAAAATACATGGTAGGAGAAGGTCAGAAACACCACCAAACAGTGCTCGAGGCCTCTCAGCATCCTGGGGCAGGGGAGGTGGGGGCTTGGGTGGGCACAGTCTGTCCACATTTTGTGACAGACACTTAAAAGCATTTCCATGAGTTTCACCTCAGGCTACTAATTCCCCGGAGAGGAGGTTTTATACTCTTCAGATTAGGCACTTGGGAGCTTCCAAGGAGACTGAGGAGACACTGTGAATTTTAAGCAATCCTAAACTGGTCACTGAACTCTGGGTAGTCTTGGCTGTGGGATTCCAGTGCCTCAGATGTTGTTATTAACTTCAGTCTTAGTCCCATTTCCCCTGGTTGGGAGCACGTTCTTGTCATTGCATTTCTTTATGACCATAAATAAGTAATTTCACTTTCCTGGGTCTCTTTCTCCCCAGCCCTTTTCTCTCACTTATAATAACTCTTTTGAGACCAAGTCAGACTGGCTCTGTATGTTATACCTGCTCCTGTGAGATGTTGAGAAGAAGTTAAGGGGGTCATTTGGTGCTGTAGGAACACCGGTGTAACAAGGGAATCCCAGCCCCTTGTGACACGTAGATATTTATAAATTATCACGTTTAATGCAAAATGCTTTAGCATTAGGATTTGATGGCAAACTCTGACTGCTATAGTGCACCTGGGAAACCACAAAATGCTTTGGGATTCTTGTAGTCAGTCTCTGCAGGCTCATAAGTATCCATTTGCTCTAAATTTCATGGAAACTGTGCTGAATACACAAAAATCAATTTTTTTTCCCCCTGCATTTAATTCTGCCATGATTCAAGGCTCTAAAATGTCACACATTATAATTAGCCATTCCCACATCCCCAAAACATAAAACAAATTTCTGTCTTAAAAAAAATATTACCACATTATTTTTTCAACAGACCTAGAGAACTTAGAAAGAATGATAAATTAGTAAAAATGATCCTTTGGGTGCATTTTTATCCCTAACCAGCTTATAAATAGATTGCATTAAAAAAACCAAACAACCCCCAAAGTACATTTTACTAAGTTAAATAAAACTATTCCAATTTATTACAGCTTAAGAAACAACAAACCAGCTGAAAAATAAAAATGAAAAGGTTTACAATGTAATGAGTGGCAAGGTAGAAGCTGTTATTTGTATGAAACTTGTTTAAAAATCAGCATGCTGTTAGCAAGCTATATAAAATTTTTCTACAGTGTACTACTTCCCAATTTTGAACTTTTTTTTTAATGAGTGGGGAAATTGCTGTTATTTCCTGAAGCACTTTGATCAGGAATTGTTACACTGGGCCATCCAGCTGAGTTAGTAGCTTGAAAACCAGAATGCAGAAAGGAAAAGGAAAAGCAAAAAGGAATCAATGGGTGCTAAATAACCCCAGCTGAAAAGAAAGCGCATGTCACAGATGCATTTAAGCCTGGCATGTCCAGGAGTTGTAGGAATTAACATAACTGCTGCCATGGAAATCAGCAAGAGTTTAATCATCAAGTTCAACAGGTGATGACTCAGAAATACGCCGAGTGCTTTTGAAAAATCTCACTCCGATAATTTGACTTTTCCTTTTTTTTTCTATGACTTGGTCTTGGGAAGGGGAAAGGAATAAAAGACTGTACTCCATTTTGTCACATCTGGCATAGTGATAAATCCAGTTGAGGAGTGTAGATGTGCCATTACAGAGTTGGACTTTGCTGACTGAAAACAGCAAATACTTGAGGGGTTACAGATCTGAGCTTTATGTTTCGCTGGCATTTTTGGTGTGGGGATTGAATTGTTTTGACACTTCTGAAATGCACTGTCATTTTTATTTCATTCAAAAGCACATGGATAGATCAGCCCTAAATCATAAGTGGTTTGGGCTGTCCCAACATCGCACTTACAATGAATAAATGGCTTGCCCCTCCCAAAATCTCCACATTTGCAGCTTGTACTAAAAACTGGAAGAAACAGGCTGCTCCACAGCTCCTGTTAGCCCAATGGAAGCCAAGTGGCAAATCACTTCCTTTTGCCTTTTGATCAACCCTGAGCGACAGAGATGGCAAAGCTGACAGTGAATGCTGACAGAATAAGTCAGTACATGGCATGTTTTAAACTGAATGTGTAAGAGAAGGAGTGAACCAAACTGAGAACTGAATTTTTCCCCCAGTCTTTCTATTATGAAGCTGCATGATGTCAGAAGCATAAAAAAAAAAAAAGCTGGATTTTTTTCTGCTCTCTGAAAAAGGAATATGAAAACTTTTAATGAGAAAATTATTATGATATTATTACAGTCCATAAAACAATTTAAAGCAGAGAGAAAAGAAACCCAATTCTTTGTAAAACACATTGATTTAAAATGCGAAAATGATACGTGGAGGCAGGAGAAAGAAACATGGCTTGTTGTTAATTACTGAAACACCTTTGATTTGTGTAGCAAATAAATCAGAATGAAATAGTTGAGGTGTGTTTAGATAATGTAAGACAAGTCTGATCTATATACCCCGGCAGCAGATCAAGAAAAAGTGATATTGACATTAATATTTTCTATTTGAGGTAGCATTTCTGTCTCTAATGCTTTCCTATTGTTTATTTCTGTTCATATCTTTAGTGATTTAATTTAGGAAACTTACATACATTTTACAAAGTAGATAAATAAAATTAATAACTTACTACTTAACTGTAACCCGTACAAGAAAAAGGTCTGGCATTTGGACTGGGAATGCAGTCCCTGTCATCCCATTTATTCATTTCAACACAAAAGAAAATTACTTTCTTCAGTGTCTTTCATTTCTTTTCATCTTCAAAAACTCAGACCCAAGTGCTTTCAGCAAAGGTGTCTATTTCTTTTTGTTCTCTCAAGTTTCCCTGCTTTGCAATCCATTTTCTGTTCTGGTGGAATGAGAACATTAGTGATGTTGACCTTCCACTTAACTCTGGCAGATGTAGAAGGCATCAGATACAATCTACTATACCAACTTCTGCTCCCTACGTGTCGCAGAGGTAACTAAGTAGTGCTCCAGGAAGGACATGAAGTCAGCATCCTTCACACCTGAGACAGAGTAGCTATTACAGGATAAGTAAGTACTCTCACCTTGCTTTCAAAGTCCTCAGGATCTTGTTCTGCCTTGTGTGTCCCAGATAAAAAAAGACATGAGTTCACATTTCAAGGTGTTTGTTCAACATTTTAAAAGGAAGGCGAAAAAATCCCTTTGATTTTAGCTGGTTAACGCAGACCTTCACTTCTCCTTTTTGCAGAGAAAAAGAAGTCACTGTCAACTTCTACTCTAGAGGTTTGAATGGAACAAAAGCTCAAGAAACCTGGCATCTCTTTCTTTTCTATTTTCAGTGACAGTTTAAAAAGAAATTCCTAGAAGTGGATATTCATTCTTTCTCCTTAGGGTACATCAAACTCAGCAGGTGGCAATATAAACTTCACCAAATAACACAATGATCTTCACCCATGCCTCTGGGAAGAACAATTTTTGAGGGGAAAAATAAAGTTAACTTTTAGAAATACCCGTTTCTGACATGATCAAATAAGAGAACATCCAGAAAATTGAAGTCTGCAGTTGCACAAATACTTTAAGATATTTATTCCATGTAAGTATCCAAAAAATTTAATTGCTCTAGTTTCCCACTGGAGTAAGCGAATGAAGGAATGTTTCACCGGATGGTCTTTTGTTGTCCAGATCTTGTGCTCATCTTCATCCATCTCAGCGACGGGTCTCAGATCCAGATCTCAGTGATGACGAAGTCTCACCGTTTGAAAGTTTTGAGTAATTCTTTATTCGTTACTTCTTCCTCTTACACCTTTGCTGACGAATACATCTTTCATGAAGGAAGATCTGAGATGGGCCAGGCAACAGTTGGTGTGACCTTTGTATTGATTACTGGTGTCATCAAGCACCTCTTGACACTCGTGAAAGCTTTTTGCTCTGCTTATTGCTTTGTCCCATGTTATTCTCATTCTCAAAACCTGCTATTCTCTTCTCAGCTTTCCTTTTTTCTCTTCTCCATACTCTGCCTCATCAAACATGACCTCTATCCTTCTCTTCACATTGTCTCTTCTTCCACTTCTCACGTCCTCACCGCACTTAAAGCATGTGCTGTGATTGCTTATTAAATAAACACAAATAGTAACTAAAAATTGAAAATAAAGAAGTGCATTTTTATTCCCAATATCATCTCTCTGTAGATTACTCATCATTTGAAATCCCTGCCCCTGCCAGCTTTACTCGCACGATAGCTCCTTTGTCAGTGTGGCTTGTCCATGGAGGCTATGAAATAATTCAGGCATGGAGAATCCCTTGTTGCATTATTTGTACAACTGGGGCTTGAAGCCTGGCTGCTCTCAACTGTCACATTTACAATAATTCTTATAAACTTTTGTTCCAGCAACAGAGACCACAGGTTTGCAGGAGACTTGCAAAGAAGTCAGCACGTGTTAGGTGAGGGATTGGAGTGGTTCCTAAATACACACTCGCACATGATGGCAATAATTTAGTGCAATCCCTTTTGTAATAAATAGGCTAAACTAGGTCCAATATCAGATTTGGTGCAGGCAAACAATTTGCACAGCTCCACTGACACATGACAGCTTGTCAAACTGTTGTAATTTCATCCTGTGCAAGTCCTCTGAAAACATGGTCCAGTTTGCTTTTGCTCTTTTGCTAAAATTGGTACTAGGTAAGGAATTAAATAGTCAGTGGTTTAGACAGTGAATTTAGAAGCTTGAGTTTGATTACTGAACAGACATTTCTTGAGTGACCTTGGGTAAATTACAAATAAATTGACTTGTGATTCTGGCATTATATTGCTAAACGTGCTGTGGGGGTACACTCCATGAATAGTTATGGAATACCAGGATTCTGTAGCAAGAAGGACTGCATGAAAACTCTAGAGAGAAATGAAGTTGCAGAACATGATGTTTTCATTTGTATGGTGCCAATATCGAATTACTTCAAAATATTCCCTGTGCTGGGAAGGGAACCCTGGTGATTCCCATCATCATCATCATCATGGCTAGGCTTCGCGAACGAAGATTTGTGAAGGACTCTACCCACGGTTGCTACAAGCGCGCTGATGGCTAAAAAGGCCAATGCGAGATAGACACGTCCGGTTGCAAAAGGCACAGCAGAATGGCTCCCCAGGTGGTACTGAAAGGACACGGTTCTTTCTGCGTTGCCTTTTCTCCTCGAGAGTGATCCTGCGTGTATTTTCAAAAGATATTGCAGCATTGTGAATAGTGTGTCTCCAGGCCTCCCGACTGGAGGCCAGAGCAGACCAGTGATGGTGATCGATATGGCCAAGGCTGAGATGTTGTTTCAGGGAGTCCTTATATCTCTTCTTCGGGGCTCCTCTCTTGCGGCAGCCAGTGGCAAGTTCACCATAGAGCACAATCTTAGGGAGGCGGTAGTCCCATCATATCATGCTGTGTAAAATAAATTCCCAGTTAAAGGGTAGCATGCCTTGCCTCAATTTTCATGCAACGTCACTTTTGTGTCAACATTTAGAAATATAACTTCATATCCCTTTAATGGAAGGCAAATAATGTGCCCTTACCATTCAATGGAAGATTAACCCTGAAAAAAATAATTTACTGCCCATTGTTTTTGCCTTTTAAGTTAATGGAGCTTTTCAATTAATAACAATAAAATAGGCTTTTATACAGCATATTAATTTTATACAAGCAACACCTTAACCTTTTTGCCTAGTCCAGTGCCATAATTTTCTTTGGATTCTCTCCTAACTCAGGGATGTTGTAAGAAAGAACTGGCTATTGTTCATCTGTTGTAACTACAGGCAGTCACAGAGCATTGTTGTAAAATGCCTAATGGGTTGGAAAGTGCTTTCTGGAGCAGAAAGAGCTCAGTGCAAATTACAAATCTGTGCTGTGTATTTCCCAAGTATCTGCACCTACAATAGCTTTAGTAGATACAGTGGATTTACATGGGCAGACAGTGACAGGACAAGGGGGATCGGTTTTAAACCAAAGAGGAGAGATTTAGATTAGATGTTAGGAAGAAGTTCTTTGCTCAGACAGTGGTGAAGCACTGGAACAGGTTGCCCAGAGAAGCTGTGGATGCACCATCCCTGGAGGTGTTTGAGGTCAAGTTGGATGGGGCCCTGAAAAACCTGATCCAGTGAATGGCATCCCTGGACCTTTGGAGTGGATCTTTAAGACCTAAGCATTTCAGTGAGTCTATTCACTCTACCAGAGACAAGAGGACTTCAGCAGGCAGTGGTGGTTTCCAATGTCCCCATGGCTCTGAGTTTCACTTATTTCTAGTTCAGTGCATCACAATCTCCTCAGCAGTTTTATTTCATGTACCAGAGGTGTAGAGCAAAAGAGACCACATAGTCAAGAAAAGAGATGTCTCTTCCTATTAATTCCTGACATGAAATGATTCCACCCACCATCGCTGAGGGAATCTCTTTACTTGACTTTGGATTTCAAGTCACACAATTAAAAAAAGGTCTTTGCAAAATACCATGAAACCATTTCTGGGTTTTGAATACAGATGGCTCCCAAAGGGAATGTCAGTCAGTGAGTCCTCTGGTTGAACAAATTATTAATTCTGTAGTTCAGCACGATCATGAACACACACTATTGAGCCATACTAACCACACTGCAGGAAAGGGTTTGACGCACACTGACTGTAGGGTCTGGTGTGCTCCTACTGCACTTCACTGCTCTGTTTCATGACTTGCCACAAAAGAAGGTTTCCTGAGGTGCACCTTGTCTACGTGCTTAGGTTTTCTTGCAAAGGAATAGGTGAAAAGGGGATGATATCTACTGAAGAATGGCCCTGACACTATGTCAAAACTTAACCGAATTGTATTTCCTAATTCAGGAATTGCTGGAAGCATTGTGGATAACAACTACTCTGCAATGAAGACACAAACATTGCACCACAGTCCCACTCAATTCTTTGTTTTCTCTTTGTTCCTGAACAAGAAGCTATGTATCGTTAGTCTATTTTAATTAGGGAGCTTCCATGTCTTGATTTAGCTGCACTGTCATGTCTTCTACCAGTTCACTTGCCTCAGAATCCCAGGAATTTGTCATGTAGCGAGCACCTCTATGTGTGTCAGCTTAAGGGCTGAGGTCCATCTGAACTGGAGCCAGCAGAAATTTGGAAGTTGATCTAAAGCTGCTCATCTCCATAGTCATTGAGAGGGGATTCACTTACAGTAGATGAATAATTCCAGCTGTCTCAGGCATTTATTTTTGGGCATATTGGACTTCCCTGTGGAAATCTAACTTCTATTGTCCACAAGGTATCTGTTTAAATAATGTCTCTTGGGAACTTGAGGTAGTTGCTTAGATTCCCATAAGAGATGTGATACTCCTGTGGAGACACAAGACAGACAAATCAACTGTCCTAGTCCACATGCGGAAATACCTGAGCAGGTTTAATTTCAAGCTGAATCTCACTCTTATGTCTTAATCATTAATGGACTGAAAGTTTTCTCACTCTCATTCTTCCTATTCTGGTGAAGGGTCTGGAGCACAAGCCTTAGAAGTGACTGAGGGAACTGGGAGTGTTTAATCTGGAGAAAAGGAAGTTCAGGGGGGACCTTGAGACCTGCTCTCTACAACTACTTGAAAGGAGGTTCTATTGAGGTTGAGGTTGGTCTCTTCTCCCAGCTATTAAGTGACAGGACAAGAAGAAATAGCCTCGAATTGCGTCAGAGGAGGTTTTTGTTGGATATTAGGAAGAATTTCTTCATGGAAAGGGTTGTCAAGCATTGGAACAGGCTGCCCAGGGCCTTGGTTGAGTCATCATCCCCAGAGGTATTTAAAAGATTTGTAGACATGGAACTTAGGGACAATGTTGAGAGGTCAGTTTGTCAGTGCTGGCTTCATGGTTGGACTTGATGATCTTAAGAGATCTTTTCCAACCTTAAGGATTCCATGATTCTATTCTGTCCCTGCTCCTGCCAAGGCTGGGAGCGAGTGGCTGTTTAGGTGCTTGGCTGCCAGCTGGGGCCAACTCATCACACCTATGCACTCTACTTTTGGTGCAAAACACGCTGGGAAACCCTAGAGATATGTATTGGATGTCTAGGTAATGCTAGTCATGCTGCTTTCCACAGTTTAGGAACAAGTTAGCAAGGGCTTGATTAAATCCCCCACACACAGGAGTGAAGAAGCCATGAGGCATCTGAGGCATCTGCAGAGGCGATGCTTGCCAGTGTGCACCTGAATTAACTGTTGACAGTCTATGTTCAGGAGTCTTAGAATCAGACAGGGGCCAATTCAAAGTAGCAACACTGATTCCCATGGGTCTACGGGAAAACATGCTAAGGATTTGTCTACTTTTTTTAAGAGTACATTACCAAGAAGTCAGAGCTGTGAATGTTTTCATGAGCAGAAGTATCAAACCTAACGGCAAATGAATAAAACCAGCATCTAACTCAAATCTGAAAGGATTTACACTGATACAGTTGCCATAGCAACTTTGCTGTTGACAAGCAATACTTGGAAAAACTCCTGTGAATTCAAACCACTGTTTGGTGCTGCTCAGGAGTGTACGATGAAATGATTCCATTAAATGTCCCCTGGAGGAAGCACTCAAGTGCTTGGATGCATCTCAATTATGAGAACATAATCCACAGCCACGTACATTACTGACCTTTCGGGTATCACAGGAGATGAGAGTATGTGTCAAACCGCCACCAATTTCAAAGAATTTGGCTAAAAAAAACAAAGAAAAAGTGTAAGCTTGAAGCATTAACTCCTGCAGTGTATTAGGGCTATAATCACTTTATCTTACAATGGCCACAGATACGACATGAATCCCTGCTGCTGCTAATCAGATAGTTGCACTCCAATATCTGCTGAAATTTGAATCTGTTTTCTACCTGGTTTTCTTGCACGTCAACAAGCTCAGAGCGTCTTTTATCTTTGCCTTCCTTTAGATGTAAAAGTTTTCTGCAAAAATCAATTTTGTCTGTTGAATGAATGATGAATAATCTGGTGGCACTTCTGCAGACCCAATATCTGAAAACTATGATAGTGTTCTTCAAAAATGACTCTCTTTTGTGTTGCTTGTCTGTGACTCAGAGTAATTAGCCTGCAGCAAGTCCAGGTTCTGTGATTCACAGAGACTTTCCTTTGAGCACTACAAAGATACAGCAGTTTCTTTTAATTTTTCTTTCCTCTAAGGAAAAGTAATTCATGACATTTTTAAAATAAAACTATGGAAAATGCCTTCTTGATCTTTTCTTTCTGGGAAAACATATAGTGTTTGCAGTCATTAAAAAATACACTTATTTAGAACAACACAAGTAATATTACGGCTCTTAAACCTGTGACATGGTCCTTTCTGACCTTGTTCATATATAATAATGCTTTGGAAAAACATTATTTATGGAAAATGAGGATTCAGTGCATGAAAGGAGATGTAAGATAAAATATATCCTCCCATAGTGATGTACCCACGATTCTCATTAAAGATTCAGAGTAATACAACACTGTCAAGACAGAATATAGTACTACACACGTTTTAAGTTATCATAGGTCAAATAGTTTATACTAAAGTCATATTGATAATTCCTGCAGAATGAACACCTCAAGTATTTCAGACTGTGGGGGCAGAAATACTCAGTGTTGGTATGAGTTTGCCTGTTTCCAGAACACCCCATGGATCTAGGTAGGTATCTTGAAAGTACATGAGCTATGCAACTTCCTCGAGACATGATCCTTCATTTGAAAGAATTTTGCAGTTTCATGAGCAAATAAAGATATTATTGAAGACAGGGACTGTAAAATCAGCTTCATGTAGTTCCAGGAGGGCTCTTGCAAAGTGCTTTCTTTTGAAAGACATGGGGCTTGATGTCATAAATGTAGTCTTTAAGATCTGTTCAACTGACTTTTGAACAAACAAAAGCTTCAACTTAGTGAACTTTACTGGTATTACACAGAAATGCATCTGTTCTCAGCACGGACAAGAGGATTTAGAATAAAATACCTACACATCCTTTTTACACAGGAATTTGAACACTGATGTATGTTCAGGACCTGTACCAAAGCCCTTTTTTGACTTTGGTCGATTTTTCTCCTTATTTCTGTTCTGATGTCCCTTTTTCTGAGTAACTGGTATGAACACTTGTCTCTTAAAACACCCAGACATTTCCAATAGCCATACAACATAGCTAGCAGGAGTTAAAATGCTGAAAATATGATCAGGATTAGAACTGGGTTCAGAGTCATGCAGCTGACTGCTTTTAACCTCTTCCACTCTCTATACATCATCTGGTATAAAGCAGAAGATCTCCTTCTGGAGCTGAGAAAGCTACACTGATTTATACCAGCTGAGCATTACGGGGCAATGGACTGTTTAGAGAATTTTATCTACAGTGCCTAGTTGTCAAATAAACAGCTGAAACTTCACTTACTTAAATAAAGTCTTCCTTGATTTATGCTGGTGCAGTGACAGTAGAAGTTCATTCTTGTTCCACTCCATGCTGCACGCAGTGGCATTTGAGAGGTTATAGAATGGCAGCTGCATTTACAGAGAAAAAGAGTTTCATTGCATTTAATGAAATTACCTCTAACAAAAAACCACTTTACTTTTTTTCATATAAGAAAACAGTAATGAGTTACTCATTTGTGTGATGCTTCCAGTTCTGCAGAGCTCTTGATTACACACCACATTATGCCAGTTTAGGACTTGGAGCCTAGTTAAATTCAGAACCATTGCACACTAGTTAGCTGAAGTGAATAATTATTTTGTCAAATCCCAGAGACCTTCTGCACTGAACTGATTCTGTTTCAAAAGTCACACTATAAATTGGCTGTCCCCAAAAGCAAGACATTTCTTGCTGCTTTTGGGAAATTAGATGCTTATAATTAGGCTGAGCTGCTCTTTGTGATACATGCCTTGTTCAACAAACTCTGTCTGCTGCTTGATTGCTTTAAAGAAAATGTTTTTCTCTTTCCCCAATACAGGTTTGACTCCATACAGCTGCAGTCTGCAGGTTAATATATAAATACAAAATAAAATATCTTCTGGGCAAGCAACCTGAGACAAATAATCCTTTAAATAAATTAATATAAAGGCAAAGAGGGAAAAGATTTTTAACTTTATAAGAACTCGTAAATGTTCTTCATCTGTCCTTAACATCAATCTTCTCCCACATGTCTGTCCACATGCACTTCTATAGCCTTTTTCCTGGGTGGATGAACAGATTTTCATCAGTGAGATGTCAGTCCAAAGCCTGTGACCCAGAACATAATTTATCAGGTTCCATTTCGAGGTTGAGGGCGAAAGGTATTGAGATGACCTGCAGCCTCTGACAAGCCAAGGATTTTCCAGAGGGTGAGTTCCTGGCAAATGCATGTACAAGACTTTGTTCTATGAAAAGAAAGGGTTTAGGTGAGCATTCATCTGTTGTTCCACTCTGTTTCCACTAATTTGTCTTTGTGAGATGGGTGTCATCAGTAGGTGTATCACTGACTGACACAATTCCCTTTCATTGAGTGAAAAAACTCAAAACAAGCTGCTCCTCTCCATAATGCCCCTAGGTAGGTTTTAGTGCTCTCGTAAACCCACACTCCATTACTGGATCAGATTTACCAGGTCATGTTACAGAGGAAAGTTGGAGGAAAAAAACATCAGCAGTTTATTTATTTTTCTTAAGGATAAAAAAAATAAATACTGATGCGGTAGCAATTACAGCTATATCTCTTCACATCATATCAGCCAACAAGCTTCTACCAATATTATTAATATTGACTCAACATGATGTGTAGCAGAATCCCATGCTGGTTACAGAAAATTCAAATCAATAAAATCCTAAAATGTGCGATTTCTTTAATTTTAAATCAAAAATCCTAAAAATAACTTTCAGCATCTCTTCTAATCTTATGCATGGATTACATTCTCATTATATCATTTCGTGCCATCATTCAAGAGGGATAAGTAATAATATCAAACCTCTTTCTCAACACATCCACTACATGGATAGGTCTGAGAACCCAAAAGCTCTCTTTACCCGCACAAGGTATGTCTCTGCTTCCATCTCTTCCTGCAAACCTGGCTCTACAGTATGTGAGCACTGCCAAATGTGTCGTATCAGAGAGGTTTATAATTTGCTGTTTTCAACACTTTATATCTAGCATTATGGGCATATTTAGCTTCTAGAGAAGAAATAACTAAAAAATGATTTTTTTCATAGCTGACATTAACTACATCTCCTCTGTTAATGGAAGATACCCCAGAAAACACATGACCCACAGACCAGGTCCTTGCCTAGTCTCTAGGAGGGCCATATCCGTATTACAAACCATTTAGCCCCAGCTTCTTCCAAACCTTATGTTGTAGCTCTGTAGATAAACATATTCTGTGGGTATGTTTGTGTTTATTTTTCAAGTGCTTGAAATAACCTTAAAGGCCGTATCACAGCTCACCACAGCAATGTTTTTATAGCACAGTCTTGTGACATGAGGTAAACTGGAGCTGTTTGAGAGGACGTGATCATATGAGGCAGGTTCTATAAGGAAAATAGACACAGCACGGCTTTGTTGATTTTGTTTGCATGCAGCAGACCTGGGAACAAATGATCCCCGTGACTATACCTGCATTTTGTTTTAGCCATGCCCAGCTGGCTCTCTCCAGAAGAAAGCCCCACTCCTGACGTGATGAACATGCAGTTTGGACCAATGGAATGTCACCAGCTGGAAGTGTATTGGAATGTTAAGGTTTTTTACAGCACATGCATCTAGACATACCAGAGCAAGGAATGACAGTAAACAAAGGGAAATTGAATCTCATTTGTGTCCCCCAACCTCGCCATCCATTGTGGCAAAACTGTCGGTATTTTGAACTGTTAAATAAAGGTCATTAGCAAGGCAGAAACAGAAGTAAAACCTTAAGAAAAATGTAATTGCTGATCAGCTTATCCAACACAAAATCTGGACATTGGCAGATAAGTGCACATTTCAGATGAAAGAGGGTATTTAATTCCATCAGGGAGCACACAAGCAGAATCATTAAGGGTGGGTTGCATAGTCACATCAATTTGACTTTAAATTTGCACTCTTCATAGGAGAGTCTTGTCTTCCCCACATTCTGTACATTCATTTTCCATCCATTCTTTGTCTTTGAGCCATATGATAAGCCAATCTGATGCAATGATCCTGCTAGAAGTAATTTCTTTTCCTCTCATCTCCTTTTCATTTTCAGTCAGTTTCTGCACTTATTTAAACAATAATGGTGTTCCTCAAGAGGATGTGGAAACAAGTATCTGGGGGCAGAATAAAAGCTATGACTGGATAAATATGGTGATTGTACAGATTTCCTTTGACTTACAGTCACAGTGTTACAAAGAGATAGGAGGACAAAAGGGAAAACTGACGGGAGAAACCAAATCTAGTTGGAAAAGCAGAGGAAATGGATATTAAAAGGCAGGAGTGAAAAAACAAAAATCAGTTTTAGAATGAAAAATTATTTGATTTTAATTCATGATTTAGGCTAACATGATAATCTTTTTACTGTAAAACTGGCTAAGATGCTCTATCAAACATAAGAAAAGCATCGATAAGGCATTATAAAGGTAGAATGGATGACTGTGTTAAACTAATTCTGGACCTTTAAAAATCATTTTTTTTCCCTATTTTAGCCAGTTGCCTAGGTTCTTCAACACACCCCCGGAAAAGTGGCAAGCATCTCCACAGTAGGATTTGTCTTACTGAAGTCATGTGTCTACAGCTGGTGCCATTTGTCACCCTCTGAGGTGACTGCCTTTCACTGGTAGTTATAAAAGAAACCCAGAAAATGAGAGTACCATAAAACCAGCTTTCCATTTAGACCGAATAAGGAGAGATTACTTGCATCCAGAAGTCAATGGCTCCAGCTGTGGGCAAGACCAGCAGATGTGTGGCCATATTTTGTAATCCTGAGGGTCAAGGCATACAGTCATTATCCCAAGGGAAGAAGTGACAGGAACAATCACTCTGGACAGGCACAGTAATACATCCAATGCACAAATATCTCATTTCTCCAGCCATTTAAAACCTGTTTTGCTCACACATGACCAGCAAGTATTTATTGTATTGTATTTCAAATAAAAAAAAAAAAGCTGTTAGGTCAGCTTTTTGTTCTGTGTAACATGAAGTTTTGTGATCATAAGTGTTCATCAAGCTGAATTTTTCCTCTACATTTGTAACTGAGAATCACGAAGCAACATGGGAATCGTAGAATCATTTAGGTTTGGAAAAGACCTTTATGATCTTTTAGTCCGAGTGTGAACCCAGCACTGCCAAGGCCACCACTAAAACACATCTTTAAGTGCCACATCTGCACATCTTTTAAATACCTCCAGGGATAGTGACCCCACCACTGCCCTGCACAGACTGTTCCAGGTCTCGACAAACCCTTTTGGTGACCAAATTTTTCCTAATATCCAACATAAAAGATCTGAACTCTTTAACCTAATCCCACTTCACTTGTTTAATACCATTTGGACGCATATTCATGCAAAGGGAGCGGTAAACTGAATCATCCAAGAAACAATTTAACACTGAGTAATGGGTAGGGGGAATTTTCTTTTCCAGTATCACTGCTGGAATTAAAACTCTAAGTTTGTGCGCTGCCTTGGTCTCCATGGAAAAGGAGGCAGAGCTCCAACATTACCTCTGCTACAGTGTGGACACAGTAAGCATTACGAAATTGCAACTATGATTATAAGAAAGAAGATATGATCTGTATTGATACAAGAAAATCATAATGTTGGCAAAATTGTATGTATAAAAGTCTTTAAACTTGGGTTTATGTTTCAGTACAAGTGAAAGCAACTGTTTAGTCATTCATTTTTTTCCCTGTAACAAACACAAGGCAAAAAGAAATAAGATAAAACAGAGATTCTCTGAATCTCTTTCCATTCAGAGTAAAGAAAGATAAATGAAAGATGAGAGGAAAAATAATACTAATTTTTGATTTAAAATAATACCAAAGCAGGATTTGATTTATTGCCTCTCAGGAAGAGTGGCATCTTCAGTTCCCTTTAGAAGAAATCTAGATTCCCCTCCAAGTGCTGTGCCAGGCTTTAGTTAAAACACAAAGTCAAGCATGAAGTATTGGGTTAAAACTCAGAGGAACTGCGTGAAATTACAGGAAAGAAAAATCAAATTTTGAGCTATTGGTCTTTTGGGCCTCAGAAAGTTTTAGGATTGTACAGTTTGAAGGAAACTAATCCAGAAGATTGCATCATGACAGCTGGGACAGACCGAGCTGAGTAGTGGCAAGGAACCATACCCTGGCCTCAAAAATTGGCAGGAACGCTAATAACACACTTTTAAACTAACTCTGAAGTTGTGATCCTGCCAGATCCTTGGTACTTCACAAGTGCTGCTTGATGCACTTTCAGCTACAGTGGCTCATTTAGAGCCATCAAAATGACTACCCAGTTATTACAGTGTTAATGTGTTTTTAATAATAATTATTTATTGCATCTGTAATTCTGAGTCAATTGCACACCAGGCTGCCCCTGTCAAATAATATAATTTCCTCCAAAGCTGAAAACCTCCAGATGAGGTGCATTTATAACAGTCTATCGTATGCAAAGCATATGGTAGGTCTTAATAGGGCTTAATTAAGTGCTTGTTTAAATAAAAATGTTGCAAAAATATTTATTCTATTTTTATGTATAATCAAAGTGCATTTGTAAAATTATGCTAATTTCTAGACACAGGGGGAAAAAGAACCCCCCTTCCAAATCCATTAAACCAGCCTAAGAACACTGTGCATTTACCTTACTTAATGTTAATGAGATAACACTTGCAAAGTATTTTGAAGCCTTGAAGGGCTACATTTTCTTTTAGTCATTATTGTTATTCTAATTACTTTTAAAAAACTTGTTTGTTCATTTAAATCGTAGAGTCATAGAATGATTTGAGGTGGAAGGGACCTTAAAGATCACCTTGTGCCAAATCCCTGCCATGGGCAGGGACACCTTCCACTACCCCAGGTCACTCAGAGCCCAATCCAACCTGGCCTTGAACACTTCCAGGGATGGTGTAACCAAAATTCTCTGGGCAATCTGTTCCAAATGCCTCACCACCCTCACAGGGAAGAATTTCTCCCTAATACCTACTCTAAATGTAACCTCCTTCAACTTGAAGCCATTTAATTTTAATTTTAATTTTAATTCCTTTTGCGAAGCCATGTTTTTTACACATCATCTCTTCTCCAAGCTGAACAACCCCAACTCTTTCAGCCTGTCTTCATAGGAGAGGAGCTCCAGCCCCATAATATTTTTTCTTTTTGTTCCTCCCTGCCAGGCTATGGCCCAAAAGGGCTCCCAGGAGTGAGGCAGGGAGGAGAGCAGAGAGAGATATCTGCAGGAGCTCCATTCTTTTTCCATCTACTCAGCCTGCTGACATTCTATGTGACAAACATCGTGGTGGGTCACCATGTCTATACCACGTATATAGACCAGGGAAGATATGACTTCTGTCTGTCACCTCCCTGTGACAATAAGGCTTCCAGTGGAGGTCCCACAGATGACTGTGTTCCACAGTATCAGAGAGGGGGAAAGAGTTACTGCAAAACATTTCCTTCCCTGCCTCTCCACACTGTGCCTCAGAAGGCACCAACTGTCCGTGGATGCCCTTCCCTAAATGTTAGCTACAATCAAATCACTGTGCATCAGCGTACAGAATTTCAATGGGGTGAATTCAAAGGGCTGAAATCCCTTATTTTGTCAGGAGAATGTCAACTTTGTGATTTGAGGAGAGCAAAGGCGAGCAGAGACAATATCCTCCTTTTCCCCCTCCGCTGTGAAACATATTGCACTGCAGAAAGTTCTCTGGCAAGTTTTTACATATCTCTGGCAGAACCACATCTGTCTTGGACAGTCAATACAATGTGAATGCGGATTTCTAGCTCCCATTAACAGTTCTCCCTCTGTTCCAGGTCTGAAGTGACACACTGGATGTAGTGGTTTGCTGTCTTTTCAGATTGCCCCCAAAAGGATGGATAATTTCACCAATGGGTGGACATTTACCAGCTACTTTTCAGTCTGGAGGTTGGTGCAGTGTGGGGTCATATTCTGCACTTGCTTAGCTGGAAGCACAGCAGTATTTTTTTGACTTGAAGAACTGACTGCCCTGTAACTCATAACAAGGCAGCTGCTGCAATGTTTTGCCTCGAAGTTTCCATCCATAAATGAGAATGTGTTTGAATTTGATGTGCTTTTATTGATGTGTAATATAAAACAAATGCATAAACTGTATATGGGGACATTAATTCACCCTGGAGTTGCAGGTAACTAGGGTGGGAGCAGCAACTCTTTAAAACCTATTTTAATGTTATAAATTAATACAAATGTATATTCATATGTATGTCTTGCTGGTCTATCCAAATTTATATATCCAAATGGATACACAGCAGAGCTTTCTTTCATTTCTTCTCATTTTTGGAATGGTTACTTTCCAGCCTCTCAGAATCAATCCATGCTCAGCAAGATCTGTTAGAGAATGTGGCAGTTATATGGTCCCTACACAACACAATCAACAAAAAACAAGATACAGAGGTAAAGACACAAGAAAAATTATTAAAAATCTGAAGCTGGAGAAATTGTTGTGTAAGGCAATCAAATCAAATGAGAAAATTCAGTTTAATCAAGATATACATATTAAAGTACCCAGTCAAAAATAAACCCTTCTTCTGATGGGAACGAACACAAGTATACTGGTCTGGGAGAGATGCAAGACACACATTAATTATTGAAATCAATGAACCTGATATCCAGCTCTAAAAAAGGAGACGAAAGGAGCACCATGCACTCTGAACACAGACAATCATGCAATCCCGCTGAGCTCCCACTGTGAAACTCTGTTCCATGTTCAGTAACTCCACGAACATCTGAGGGCTGGGGTAGCTTCCAGGATGAAGAAAGTTTCTTTATGTGGGTGTGGAGGAATAACATGTCACCTACAAACAATATGGCCACTGTGTTTTTAGAAATAAAATGTCTGATGGTAAAAATGAGAAGGAAATAATCTTTCAGTGCTGCTCTAGCCAGGGAGACATGCCACGTGTGCTCCTCTGTGGGTGAGACACAGCATTTGTTTCTCTATATTTTTCTCAGCAAAGGACCATGATCTGAGAGTTTTCCAGTCTTTCATCTCGAGTATTATCGCTCTCCTTTATTTTGACAAGAATATGAAGGGTGAGTGGGGGGAAACCCCTTAAAAAGAATCAAAATTGCTTAATCGATGAATGACTAAGATGGAGTTACACTGTATTCAGGGACCAGAGGTCACCTGCAGTTTCCTAACTTGGGACTCCACCTTCTGTCACGATCTAACCTGCTCTCAGCCACTTCTGTCACTCCTGATGGAGATGAGCATTCAGCAGGGTCAACATGATGACTGCAGCAATAACTGTCCCCACCTCCCCACACCCACCAACCCCAGCTCCCAAAAAGCCCACAGTTTTTCCAGCTGAGAGTGATAAACACATCCTCACCCACAGACTCCTTCCCAGCAGTGCACACTGAAGTCGGTGCATTTCATTTTGCACAGATTTGCACTAATAAGACAGTTTGCAAACAATTCAGGCACTGTCTCACCACCTTTTCAGATGTTCTAGATCACCAACCCACCTCTGAATGCCAACATCTTGATCGCAGGTGGGACAGAGAAGTGGATTTAACCTCAGCAATTCCAGCTTATCAATTTGTGATGTGTGTGTGTGAAGACATGTAAACCAGCCACAGTTCCCTGGGCATTACCCACTCCAAAGAGCAGTGGAGGACAAAATGATTTGATCATATCTCCCCATTCATAGATACAACTTGTATGTGGCTATAAGTCCCAGGAAATCTGCTGTATTTTCTCTCATGTTTCATTAGATCTTCCTTTCCTCCTAACACATGCATCTATAACACCCAATTCTTTGCTGCTTTTGTCTGGGGTTGAATGCTGGCTCTCTGCTCCAAAGGGGTTTTGGTTGGCTCATGCTCCAGCTCCAAAACAAATGAAGCAATGGTGAGGAAACATCATTACGTGATGAGAGCAGTTAACATCTTGTTACAGCCTTCAGACAGAATGAACACAAGCCATCCTGAACTTTCAAGCACCAGGCTGACAATAGTACCTAATACAAAGACTCTGCAGATATAGAGGGTCAATAAAGGAAATAACCTGGGGCGCCTCCATGTTCCCTGCAGGAACTATTGGAATTGCTTAGATATACTTCAATAGCTTTAGGCTACAAACAACTAATAGTAATTCTCCTTTACCTTAGGCCCAGGAAATTCTCAGATATTATGACCTGCAGCAAAATAACAGGTGTGCAACAACTTGGCAGTTGTAGATTTGTTACACTGTGTTGTTATGAATAAGTCCCATCTCCAGTTATTGCTCACGTTAATCTATATTTTCATTTCCTGGGTTTGATGTTTACTTCTAGCCAGATACCTAATTAAATATTGTCAAAATAAAGCCATTACTTGATGCCATGTGTTAATGTAAGCACTGTGTTTAGTCTGATTTGGTGGGTTTAGATTGAGATGCAGACCTCACACTGAAGGAAAAAAAGACCCTGGAGAACCCTCAGGGTAAGAATTGAAACACATCGATCCTTTGGCTTGGGTTACTACTTTTCCTATCCTGTGACTCAGAAACGGACTCTTTACCACCCCTTGCATGTCAATGGACCTGTGCCTCAATCTGTGAGCTGATAATGCCATCCTGGGTAAGCTGCAAATCATTGCCAGGGGAAGCCACTCCCTTCAAAATGTCTCTGGAGGTTTATGTATTCACGGCAAAGGATAAGTGTTTGGGGGCTAGTTAGAACACTGTCAACACTTCATTAAAACTGCTTCATCTTTGGCTGGCACTTTGTTTGCACTGAACTACTTGCTATTACTTGCACCAGGAATAGCAAACATGCATTTTAATAGTCTGGTATTCATCAACGGTCCTTTGCTCCTTCTGCACATGGATACTTTATCTCCAACACTATCAGGATTGTCTGAAGCCACTAAAATAGTAGATTCTGACAGGAAATTGAAAAACCTACCGGTGTATTTTTTTTTTTAAACTCCTGTTTCACCACATTTTTTATCAGTTTAGCCACCTAAATGTGTCTGCCACACAACCTCCTTCCCTTAGTCTGAGACTACTGTGACTTCCTAGACAAAGCCTTATTTTGCAGAAAGAACTACAAGTTTAGATTGTAAGTCTGACTTTTGGATGACAGCCAATGTGTTTGATAAGCGTGCCTTTGATGGCACTCACAACAGGAACACACATTTAAATTCTAATTTTTGTTTCCTTTCCCCCCTGAACTTCAGTGCCATCAGAAATGGAATTTTGGAAAGCAATTTTCTAGAGATTTTGGGACATCTACTCGTGTCTTTGCTGTAGCTTTTGAATCACAAGTAATGGGAAGGATGAAACCACTATAGAGATAGACAGGAGTGAATTGCCTGGAGGCAGCTTTGCCTTACAATTAATAATTTTATCTACAATTTTTCACTGAACTTTTCTACTATATGACAGGAAGAAGCACTCTGGCGATGAGATACCTTGTGTTCATCATAAGCTTGATTTATCCAGCACTGTCTTTGAAGAAGACCTGGAGCAGCAAGTTCACATTTGTCCTGCTCTGTTACAGCTGTCCCTAAACAGTCTCATTGTCTGTCCCACAACCCTTATTACGCAGGAAGGAAGACAGGATGTTTGAAAAAATGGACAACTGTATGAAAGAAATTCTGTTTTGCAAGAAGTACTGAGTGCACTACAGGGCTGAGATCCCTATCACCTCTCTAGGTATTTTCACTAGCCCACCTGAGCTCCCACAGCCTTCAGTGTGAAAAAGAAACATTTCTAAAGTGTGATTTATCTGACCAGGTTTAGAGGCCTTTTTCAGCACAAGATGAATTGTACTGTTAGTGTCTCCTCCTCCTCTTTATTGACTATTAAGGGAGCCCAGGACAACAAGGCACAGCGAAGTTATCTGCACAAGGAATGTATGCTTTTGCTCAGATTAATCCCATTCCTGATATTTGGATTTCGAGTCACCAACATGCTCTTCAACCTGACATCATCAGTGCCATGAAGCATAAAATTGAGCCTAAGGCTAACACAAATGATGGATATTGTGTCTTGATATTCTGAAATAAATCAGGAGAACTGTGCTTATAAGTGAAGGCTGAGTTGCTGAGTGCTCCTGTGCCTGGTCCTTCTCGGGAACAAGACACCAGGCCATAAATCCTATACTATTGTCATCAGCACCCTTGTTCAACTTTTTAAGGAATTTCTTTCATTGCATGAAGACAAGCTTAACCTGGTGATAAATGGTTAGAAAACAGACTTTTTCCCAGTGCAATTTCCCCTTTCCATTTTTATATAATCACGTGGAGAAAAAAACTGCCAGTTTGTTGTTTGCTTGACATTGTTACTGGATTTGCAAGTTTGTGTAAATTTTGCAAGTTTGCATGAACAAAAGAGAACAAGAAGCTGAATTTCACAACTCAGACACTACATGTCTGTGAACCTTTCCACTGACAGTGTGGAAGAGTTCACAACAAGACCCTGGTTTTCTTACCTTGTTTAGAGGGATCTGAAAGGAGGCTCTATAGGAATCAGGGGAAAACTTGAATGTATCAGTGGCTTGGCTGCCCAGGAGCTCTTTTCCTTCTGTTTCAAGCAGTGCCCTCTGGAGGTTGCTGCAGGGTGCTCTGGGGTTCTTCTTATGAATGATTAGAAAACAAAAATAAAATATATTCACTTTGTCATGGGAGAGATTATTGCAGTAAATGTATTTTAATTGCCCACAGCAACCCAGAAATGTGCTAGTTACCTTGACAAGCAAAAAATGGATAAACTGTAGGACCTGACAGCTTGTGATTGTTTAAATGAACTGTGACCCAAGCAAGGCCAACACAACTGAGGGCTACAATACAGTATATTTGTATGCCTGACCATCTTAGAAATGCAGACTCTGCAGGCTTGCTTCTAGCAGTTTCAAATTCAGCAAGAGAAACTGGTCTGATCAGCCTGATGTGGAGGTAAAGCTCTGTTTGAGAAGTACCCTCCAAATAACAAGTTTTGAGGCCTTTGATTAGCAAAAAGGTCATTGGTGGTTTAATGCCCATTTCCCAGATGCCACATTAATGAGTATAAACTCATTTAAAAGATTTGTGATATGTAATTAAACTACTGTAGAACTGCTCCAGCACATTCCCCATCACTGCAAGGGCAAGTAACAATGAAAGGAATGTTGTCCTGTGTGAGCAATAATGAGAGAGAAAAGCGACTCATTATTGTTTTCTGCCTGGGTGTATTGGTGGGCTGGTTCCTTCCCCCAGCACACCCTTCCATGCTGTTTGCTAAAGCCTAGTGCACTGTAAAAGGGAATAAACCTTTATGAATGACTGTTACAGGGGATTTCAGAGCCATTTTGCCTTGTTAGTTGTGCACCATACAGAGAAAACGAGCATTAAAGCTCAGTCACTGGAAGCCATAAGGGCTGTGTGTCACCTGTGTGTGTAGAGGAAGGATGTGTGGGTCCAACGGGCATGGGTACTCTTTAACAAAAAATCAGAGTCAGTGGAACAGCACGTTTAGCCAAAGAAAGCAACACAGTACCTCTGTTTTTCCAGCTACTACATGTTTTGAAGAAGCACCAGATCCTCTTCTGTTCTTTGTCTATGCCCATTCCAGCCCTTAGCCCTACAATATCATGAATTTTTACTGTATTAGTTTATTCCCTGTTGTCATCCACCCTCCAGAGTCTTTCACATTTTCTTAGTTTTTACATTTTATTCTATTTAGAACCCTCAGACTTTTCCAACTTTTCCGTTCCCCCCCACCACCACAAAAATGTAGAAACCAAAGACTGAAGTGCAAGAATAGAGTAACCCACATATCTCACAGTTTACTCTCTTCTTATTTTACATCAGAAGCAATTTGGCAAATAAGCAATTAAATAAAAATTCAGCCTAATTCAAGCAATGATTCTGATTTTGAAAGGTTATTTGAAAACAAAGCCTTTTAATCTGCTTAAAGTAATGTCTTCGTAGATATTTTCATTTGTAAGTTTTCAACAGGAGCACTTTTTTCCCATATGTTTTGGGTGATAAAAGGGCAAGAAGCTCTACTATTTTCACATGTAAAGCACCAGTATGACATAAATTTCACTCTCCTTTGGCTCAAGGAGTTGTGGATCAAACCAAGAAATTGTTTCCTAGAATCCCAGTCTGCTTCATAAAAGCAATCATTTTCTCCACCAGCACTTTCCAAAGACATCTGGGTTTTCTTTTTGAAAGAAATAATTCTCTGAGAGCCCTCAACACAAGAGCTGATTGCCAACCCTCAGTTTCAGACCAAGAAAAGTGAGCTTGTAAATTGAACCCTTTTCATTTTGCCCCTGCTGCTGCTGAAAGACAGTAAAAATGTGCCGAGCGTGGAGGACCAGGCCTAAGCATCTTTTGCCTCAAACACTCTGCTGTTGCAAAAGGGAAGTTGCAGTTACAAGGGAGGGTCCCACAGGGCTGGGGCAGCCAACTTTCTTGAGACTAAACAGTGGAGTTCAGGTGACTATATGTTAAAAGCATAAGAGTTCCCTGGCACTGGACTTGTGTCTTTGTTCAGCCTGAAGAGAATTTATAACAAACATCACACCACTGAAGCATCGACGACTTGGAATATCTGGGATAAATTTCCTAAGTTGTCTCCACCTGCTTGGGTGGTGCCTATGTAGGATAACTATCCAGTGAAGTGAGATTTGAGCCTCATTTACATTATGGATGAGTGGAGGCAGCTGCTGGTGCATTTTGGACAGTTGGAGTTCAGCTGAAGTATTCACAGCTTTCAGAAAAATGCCTGACATGTGGAAGTGGCGTGCAGTGTTTAAAGATCTCTGATTTAATATGTTTTAAGAGATCCCTAAATGTAAATGCTTTCAAGTTTAAATCCTGTGAGTTTTTAAGTCAATGGATTTGTTTAGTTACTGGAGTGAGTTCTTTTTGGCTAAACATATGGGAACTTTTCAGCCTAATTGGTTTGCAGCTGTACATTACTTTCATGCTGGAGAGAGGTCTGGAAAGGGCTCCAGGAGACTATTTATTCTACTTTCCCAAAAGCTCTATCTATAAAGGAAGATATGTCCAATGGTTAAGATGCTACTGTGATACAAAGTCCTGGTTTAATGTATTCTTCAAAAGGCTGGATCGGTGCTTCTCCAGCGAGTCACATAGTTCCATGTGTGTTTTTCCTTCTAATAAAATGTGGTCATGAAAGGCATGTGATGGTTGGATACACCACGGAAATAAAGGTTGCATCAGTCATACCTGAATCCACAAAATGTGCCTCTGACGGATTTGGGTCCCACTTTATTCCGAGACTATACTTATTAAATTGACGCGTCCTCTTACGTGATCCTGACCCTTGATACTCTGGTGTTTGGAGTGGTTGATTCGGGAAATGCATTGGAACGTCCGTGTTGTTGAGTAATCCACTGAGTTTTCAATAAGTAGATACATGTCAGCCATTACACATATATTTGCATACAATGCAGCTTTATAGATACTTTAGTAAGTACTAGCACTAATTGAGACAGGGTGAAAATCTTGAGGAAGGCACTATATGTTATTTCTTCTACTGTCCCTCCTTCTCTCATTTGCTCCTCCTCTCTCCTGCTCTGTTCTGTGTTTATGAGCAAAGGTGTCAGAATTAAATCTAGTTGCATACAGAGCTTTTGATACATATGAAGTTAATAATATAAACAGGCTATGTGATTTCTTCTTGATGCCTTCTTACTTTTTGGTAATTGCAGTTTTAGGATCTTTCTGGCCACAGGTTACATTAGGACCACTGTAATATTTTAGTTACCTAACATTGATTCTTTTCAATAATCCCATCATAAATCCTGTCATATTTTTGGCCAATATGACAGGAGGTGGGAATACTCTGAACATGAAACATGGGAGCAAGAAAAGTAATTATTTTTGTTTGCTTTTATAGTAGGTCCCATGCTTTTGGGATTTGATTGCGAATAGTTCCTTACTCCTTACATACATCCTCAGTTTCTTCCATATTTGAGGTACTCTGCTATAGCTTATCTTAGGTGATGCATTCCATGCTGAGTATTCTGCCTGTTGAGTCTCCTGAAATGCAGAGTTATTCTCAGACTCTGGGTGTCATCATTGCCCACACTAGAGGATGTCCTGAGTGCTAGAGGTACGCGTGCCTTAAACAGTAAAAAAAAAAAAAAGTGATAAAGGAAAGCAGAGGGATATTATATCTGTAGAAGTTACATCTCAGTTAGGAAGTTCCTGAGCTGAAAATGATGAATAAATACTAGAATTCTGGAAGGAAATGGCATGTTTTCATTTTCTCATACTCTTTTGTAAATACACACAATGGACTATCTTAGGAACAGCGTGCTGGCTTGATGAACCAGAGATCTGATCTGATATGGCTATTTTTATGTTCTCCCTGGACTTTTTCTTACTTCTTAGCTCAGTATCTGTCTTGTACTCTTCCATACAATTTGTGGAATATTTTTCCCCTCTGTGTAACATTAGTTTCTTGTTTTGTTGTTTTCCCCTCCCTTGACATAACAAAAGCAATCAGAGGAATGGCAGGACAGTTGTGTCCCAAACAGCTTCATTTACTGAATCAGACACTCGATTACTTTGCTAGACGAACAATATTTCTTTGAAGTATTTCAAGAAGATTATTAAATACAGGTATAATGAACATCATAAAAGACAGAGAAAGTAATTAGAGATCTACTCCTGTATTCTTATATGGTGCATTTTTTCCAGGTTTATTCTTAAGATTTCAAATTATTGTTCTTGCTTTTCTCCACTCTTTGTTTATCCATTATCTATCACGTACTATGTTTTCCTCTACTTTTATTCTTCCTTGTCTACAGGCTTTTTAACTTATTGATTGATGTTTTGTTCTATACACAGCTGAATCAAGAATTCCCACATCTTCTATATAAATAAGCAGCAGAACAGCACAAGACAGAACATATGTTCTTTTTTTTGGAGTAAATATCAAAAAAAATAAATTATTGTGGTCTATAACAAAGAGCATGAGTGACAGAAAAATCCCTGGGGTTTTAAAAGACATTTTACCATTCTGTATTTTTTACAGATTAATATATATATTAAATATGCTGGGATGTAGGAAATAAACATTTGGAAAATTGAGGCACTAGCCCTGGTGAGTAGACATGTTTTGACAAGGATGGCAAGGTCTTACTGACTGGACAAAGCAGCTTTTTGAAAGCAGAATGTTTGACAATTGATGCGAAAGAAATGACCACAGAGTTCAAAATTACTAAGGCGGTCACCTTTGAAAGTAGCATATGCTGGTGATATCATTATAAAGTTGTCAGGCTGTTTGTTTTCACCATCCAACCTTCTTAAAGAGCCTCTGGTCCCCCCCATAATGACTGGGAAAACTAGCCAATTTAGAGAACTGAATTTAGAAGTAGAAGGCAATACAGAGAGCAGCACAGTCAAAGACCAAGACAGGTACAAAAGACACTATGTACTGCACAATAAAATAGAGAAAAAAAGATATTTAATGATAATAATATAATAATTATGTACAATTCAGACTATTCTGCACACCTGATTATGAAGGAGTGTGCCGGTACGACGACGTGGTCTTGCTGCAGTCTTCCGTAATGTAAGAAAGACACCTCTGTAATCAACGCTGGGCACTGCTAAATCTCTATGGGTGGAGATTCCACAGCCTCTCTTGCATTCTTCTGCAGTGTTTCACCACCTTCACAGCAAAAATATTTTCCAATACGTTTCACCAGAATTTCCCATGTTGCCACTTGAGCATTTAGCAGCATGGATCAGCTCAGGATCCTGGTCACTGAAACTGCTGTCAAAACAGTTGCAATGTTAAACCTCTCATGGCAGGATGTTTACCCACTGTCCTGACCTGTCTGTGGTGCTGGTCTAGAGCTACGTAGTGCTATGTGTAATTCTTTCCTCTCCTGAAAAAGAGGTCCAGAATTGAAGAAATAAGGTTTGCTGGTTCCATTAATTTGCTTTTTGTGTCACTCATTAGGGAAAAACTGGCTTTGGTTAGTGATGAGCAGTGCTTTAAGAATAAGAAGTCTTCTACTCATCATAAGACATTACTCTTGATCAGTATTCTGGGTAGCAGATTAATATTATGAATACAGCTGATATATAAAACTGTTATATTTGTATTTAATATTAATTTTTGTATTAATATTAATTTTTGCCGCTGTTGCTGATAGAGATACTGCACAATTGTGGGCTCATAACAAAAGGTTTACACTAAGGAATATCTTCAACACTACCAAAATCATATTTCAGAAGGCATCTGACTGTCTTAGTATCTTTCCTAGATTAATGCCAGTGAAACCTTACTCCTCAGTTACTACTTTTTGCCAAATTTTCTCTTCTGACAGCAATGAAACAAGGTTATTTCAGAGGTGGCACCAAGCTATTGTGTACTTCTCACTCTGTGAATTCGTTATATTATCACTTCCTCCAAAGATTTTCCTTATTTAAGCCCACAGAAACATTTTGATGGTGTGCTTTTACAGTGCCCATAGCAACAAGAGTATTTATGGCATCCAAAATTGTTTAATTTCACTTAAGAAGTATGAAATGTGAATTACCTCAGTTTCCCTTATTAGGGAATTAGATATTAGGAGGAAGTTTTTCCTTGTGAGGGTGGTGAGGCCCTGGCACAGGTTTACCAGCGAGGGTGTAGATGTCCAATTCCTGGAAATGTTCCAGGTTGGATGGGACTTGGAGAAATCTGGTGTATTGGAAGATGTCCCTGCCCGTGACAGGGGTTGGAACTAGGTGACCTTTAAGGTCCCTTCCACCCAAAACCATTCTGTGATTCTATTCTATCATCTGTGGTTCTACATTTCAATCTGTAGCAATCCTCCTAAAATTTCTACTGAATGAACACAACAAGAAGTTCAAGCAGATCTTTCTCTTTGCCTGTGTGATCCAACTCAACGATGTCCCTTTCGGGAACAGCACATTGCTGTTTGCTGTCAGCAAAGGACCCCACCTCTGGACCTTCTTCTTTATCTCATCACATTGGCCCTGTTTTCATTTAATTTAAATGCTTACATTAGATTTCCTTATTTTTTTATTCATCATTGTCACTTACAGGAGGCAGCTTAAAAGTCCCTCAGGGGATTGCTGGACCAAGTAATGGATAGACACACAGACACACACATGCTGGTTCAGAGCTGCTGACCAAAGCATGAAGGAGCAACCACCTGTAAGGAGTCTCCCTGTAAGCATAGTGTGCATTTGAGCTGTTGCATCCAGAGATTGGGGTCGACAGCAACTTGTGCTGAAAGTTAACTGCGAGTGAAGCAACAGAACTGCTCTGCAGCCAAACATCTTGTAGCTCTAAGCAGTGTCCAACCAACCACACGCAATCCCTTGTGATCTTGTAGGATCAACATGCTGTGAAATGACTTTGCAGTAATGATAAATATCCCATATCATAACTCTTCATGCAGGCCACAGCACACAATATTAAAGTTTTTCTGCTTAAAAAGCTTCCTGCTGCTGTAGTTTCAATAGCCCCGTTCATTCACAAGCAAGTGAAAAGTCTAATTTCTTTCCAGTTGTTTCTGCACTTTTTCAATTTACAGAGGCATCCACTGTCCATGCAGGAAGGAAATTATGATGATCAACCTTTTGCAAAGCAATAGCATGAGAGATTTAATAACAGTGAGAACTTTTCTGATGAAGGGGGAGGAAGGGAATAATACTTTTCTGAGAAATCCTGCCTGTCTGGAGGAAAGCTGAAGTGGAAGCTGAGTCATCCTTGTATTCTCTAAAGCTTTTCAATTGCTGATGAAAAATTCCCTCATGGATTTGTTTAGCATCAGAGCGGTGCACATTGTGCACTCAGCTTTAAATAAGATCCTGATGCCTACTCACCCATTTTCCTTTTTTCTGATGGACAGAGAAACAGGTACTTCTGAAATTCAGTGATATAAATGGCTTCCAAGAGAGACCTATTCCTCTCTACTGGTTAGAAAGGGAGTTCAGTAAAGCAAGCTCAGTTGCAGGTGTTTATCCTCAGACACCCACACTAAGAGAGGTTCTCATGGCTAAATCAGCACGGAAGGCAAACTGAAGTGGATCAAATATTTTCTCCCTTATATGTGAGGTCTTTGTCCTAACTGTTTTCCCTGTGTCTTGTCCTGTACACAGATGTTACGAGTGCTCTTTTTCAAGGTCTGTTTCAAATTTTTTTTACAGTTAAATGTTTTTTATCATCCACTAAAAACTCCAGAAACTACTGATCTTGTATTTAATAAAGTTTCTTCTCCCATAAACTCCTCTAATGGCTGTAACATTGAGCTTCATTTTTTTGCACAACACGTTGGTGTCAAACATCTAGTCTGGAATTTTCTTTTAAAATATTTTACTGTTCATTTACCTAAAAAAATCATTTGTGTTACAAGTTAACAATGTTGGCATGAAGCACAGAGATATCACTAAACATCCAAGATGAAGTTGGCTTGTCAAGTTTAACTTTGTTTCCTGTACACCCTGCTGAGTTTTTAAATGCAGCCGGTGTCTTAAGGAAGGGAGGAAGAGGGAGTGAATTAAAGTGAATCATACCTTATGGTGTTTCATGCTTTTGGACCGTTGTCTGTTATATATCAAATGATGACCAAGTCCCAGACACATCAATTACAGTGGGAAGCATCCTGAAGGATATAATGAGTCAGTAGGGTCAGGCTGTAGAGGTTGCAGGAACTCAGGAAGGTATTGAGAACTCTCTAGTAACTCCACTAAAGTCACACATTGAACAAAGATTAGCTCTGAAGTGTGGATGCTTCCCTTTGATAATTACCATTTACAGCTTCAGCTTTTCTAACATGGAATTAACCTCTTCCCATATTGTAAAAAAGTCAGTGTGAGGCCCAGGATGTTTATGAGGTACAACAAACCTCCAACCTGGTTTGTAAGAATCAAAAACTCATCATAAAGAAAGCATTAAATACTCTAAAACATGTGTGAAATTACCAGGGTATTCCACATTCTTGTGGTGCACCCTGGAACAATTTAATTCAGTTTTCAAATGCTTCCTAAGAAAAGTATAACAAGCAGCTGGTATATCTTGTATATTTCTATTGTATTATAAAAATAAAATAACCATAATTAACATTGCATTATAATTAACATTGATTATAATTTTAAGAATATATTAGACCTAGTCATCCTTATGTCACTTTTATATAACTTCTTCTGAAATTGGTGCCATACCGTGGGCTTGAAAAACTTTGGAAACATGATCACTTTATAAAACCTGCGACATAAACCACATCATGGTCGTAATCCACACTTCTGCCATGCCGTGGTATTTTATGAGCTGCCAAATCAAAGACCAAAGAGTGCCCCACCGACAGCCACCGCTTCCACTGGGGGCTTCTGCAGCTGAACTGTGAACAACGTTTCATTTTTGGTTTTTTGACCCAGGAAGCTTTCCTTGCTTGTGCCTTTGGTAACTCAAAGTGCTTGAAATGCTTTGTTTTATAGACCAGCATCACTTTGAATGGTGGGGACACTCCATGCCTGCCCTCTCATTGATTAAAAGACATCTGCACCCCCTTCCCTTGACAATAATAAATCCAGACACAATAAATCAACTACAATCCAGGAGCAGCAGAGTAACAGTAAAGGGGCATTGATCTTCCCCGGTGTCATAGGGTTGGCAGGAGGATAATGCTGATTATTGTGAGAAGCTAAGCTCCAATGATTAAGGGGTCCATCCACCAGCAATGGCCACTGCCAAGATGTCCACTGCCAGATGCATCCTGGCAGAAGGTCTTTAAAACAATAAACAAGAAAAGCATTAGAAATTGCTCAAATTAATTGAACTTAATGAAAACTTTTTGAGGTGCTGGATTGAAGCTGTTCTATCCAACGATATTACTGTGAAGACAAAAAATTCTAAGTTTTAAAGAGGCAAAGTTTATAGTTTACATTATCATTATACGTGTCTATCGTACCTATTATATGTATTTCTTTCATATTATCATGATTATTTACTTCTTTATTTTTCTTTAATAGCAAGGAAGTGCACATGTCATGAAAACTGAGACCTTTCTCTCCATGTGGGGTAATCAGACCAAAGGGAGGACATCCAAGCATCAGGTTCATAGTGTTACTCTGTTCCCACTTACCTGTCCCAGTTCTAAAGCCACAGAGTTCCTAGGGCCATACCTTTATATATTTATATTTATATTTATATTTATATTATTTATATTTATATCTAGGGGGAGTGAGCACAGAAATACCAAACAAAAAATCACTAAGAAACTGTCCTTAAAAACTCCCGTCATGTTTCTGAGAGGGTTTCTGTGTTCTGGGAATGTCCTAAACAAACTTCTCCCCAGAGGGTGGTTGGGCACTGGAACAGGCTCCCCAGGGCAGTGGTCACAGCACCAAGCCTGACAGAGTTCAAGAAGCCTTTGGATGATACTGTCAGGCACACAGTGTGATTCCTGAGGAGTTCTGTGCACGGCCAGGAGTTGGACATTGATGATCCTTGTGAGTACCTTCCAACTCGGGATGTTCTACAACTCTATGATTCTATGGAACTTGGATGTCTGGATTTAATAATCAGTTAATACTGAGTGATTTTAGGTAACCCTGTCCTTAGATCTGGCCATTCCCTCTGCCAATATCATTATCTTCAAGGCAAAACCATCAGAAAGGAGGGTGGATCCATAACTCAGCTGCTGCAGTTTACTGCCAGAAACATCAGCTAATAGGGAAATTGGTGCCCAGGCATCATAGATGCAGTACAGATGGGTCAATGAATATATTTTCTGAAGTTAATAGGAATATGGAACAGGAAACATCAGAGAAATTAGCAGAGACAAGTATTTCCAGTGAGAAATGTTTCAGTTGTGGCACAAATAAATTGCTTTCACCGTGTGTCCATAGTCGGTCTGTGTCAGAACTGGGCATGAGAATCTCAGATTCTCACTTCTGTATTATCACCTAGACTAGACAATTTCTAGTATTTGTTGTTTAAGAAGGTCCATGTAATTTTTAGCACAAATAGTAACTTTGCTAATAAGAATTGGCTTTTAATCCATATAAATAATTGGTTTTCTGAGTGATTGTTTGCATTTACCCACCTCTCATTTAACCCAAACAATATTTATTTGTAATACCTCTCATCTACTGTATCTTAATTTTGGAGGGTTTGTTCCTTACATGTGAGTCATAGTAACAAAAAATATCTGTATTTGCTCTTACTTTTATCTTCAAATCCATCACCCCCCCTTTGTGACCTGTTAATATGATTGATCATTAGATTTATTATTCAGGGTAAAATTTGATGGCTCTGTGCGTATTATTTTATTAGTGTCCAGGTAGAGTACATGTAGCTTCTTAAATTTATTGATGTACTAGTGTTGCTATTGGAGCATAAAAGCAGACTTGTGGCTTTTGAGACAAAAATGAATGAAAGATTAGAAACAGCATAAGCTGGAGGATCAGTAAAGGCCTTTAGAATATGTTGTAATCACAGCAAGAGAACAGGCTTGAAGCTGCTCCTTTCCTCCTCCCAGGTGTTCCCTCTGCCCCCACTCAAACCTGTATCTATCAAATTAGCAATTAATGAAACTTATGGGATAAATGCACATCTAAGTTGCTGGAAATCGGCCTGATAATAATTTTATTTTTCTACTACTTTCCTCCTATAATAAAAAACCTTTCACATGTTTGACTCTTTTAGCTCATGTATTTCCGTGTTTTCCATTTGCTTAACGGTTTCAGATTTTAAAGGAAATTAAATAAGCAACCAGTTAAAAAAAAGTGAAGGAGACGGTTCTGAGCCTTTTAGAAGCAGTGACTGAAGAACGTAGCTGGGATAGACTTTCAGATGATATCACGTATAGGCTATAGTTACAAATTCTGTCACTTCAGAGAGACCTGCTGAACACACAGACCTCCTTAGGAGAAAACTTCCACTGTCTGTTTGATTTATTTGCACTTTTCTTATGGATTGGTCCAACACCTTTTCTCTTGCGATCCAAGTTGACTAAGCAGAAGCTTGAAGCATTAGTACACAGGTCCCACTTCTCCCCTTTAAAGGTGAATGTAGTTACCGTAGATCAGGCTACATGAGGTTCTGGTTTGGTGCACAGGGTTGTATTCTGGTGAATGAGATTAAAAAGATGTGCAGGACTGGTGCTTCAGGCCTGTGGGTTCAGGTGCGAAGTGGAAAGTGGTGTTCCTAATTACCAGGACAGCTGAAGTACTGTGGAAAAGCAGCTTCTGTGTTTGAGGGCAGGAATGAAAATGCTTTGTCTTTCAAATGGAAATGGAAGGTCTGTTAAATCGTTGACCATGAGGAAAAGCGAGCTGTAGCTGTGGTCTCTGTGCTTGGGAAAGCCATGCATTGATCTTTCCAAGTTGGTACAGGAGAATCCATGTTATGCGTCCGCAGAGGACCAGGTGAAGCAGTTAAACAGAAGCATTTTACCACTTGGTAAAATTCCTAAGGGAATTAGTTGAGTATCTTACACCCACATGGCTGTAACACTGCCCATCCCAACCACCTGGTAGTTTCTGAACCCTTTAGCCAAATGCAAACAAATCCAAGTCAATGGTAGTAATTTTAAAAGATTTTTCAGCATGAACTTCCTGCAGAAGTTACAGATAAGGGTCTGTGATCTGAATTGTATTTTTTTAATATTTTCCCCTATCTTTTATTAAGGAATTTATCTCATCTATGGCTGAAAACTTTGTGCAAGGCAAAATCCCTTAGAGGCCTTCTATTGAATATTCCCTTATTCACTGACCACAGGAGTGAAGTAGAACTGTCCTGAGTTATTTGTGCATGCTGCAATTACTTTCTGAAACTAATGAGAAAGAGACTAATACAATGCACACTACATTAGCTTTCTTGCTATGTTCTGTTTTGTATTGACTTGTAAATGATGGAGTACAAACCTGGTAAAGAATGCTTTCAAACTAATATAAACTCACAAAATTCATTATAATACTTCAGCTATAATATACCATGTCATATTAGCACAGAACCAATAAAACTGGTACATGAAAACAAGGGTTTAATTTCCATGCAGCAGGTAGACAGATGTTGTTCTGCTTCTGACAGAAAAAAAGTGGAACTGACTGTTTCAAAGATTCAACATTAGAACAAAAAGTGGAATGGGTTAGAAATCTATTTAGAAATCCTCAGTTTAATGAGGTTCCTAATTCTTTTATCTCTGAGTCAAAAGCATTTTGATATTTTAATATTGGAAACACTCATCCTGACAGCACAGATAACTCCTTCCTTCACGGTTCTAAACAAGGTGCAACATGTGATTGTGAGTGAAGAAGTGGTGTGTGAAGGGTACAATGTGTTGTGTGTGTAAAGAAACAAAAACTTATACTGCTGTACTGCCAGAAAAACCCAAAACCACCCAAAACATTGCTCTGCACCTAGAATCAAAGGGGTAAACTTATTTTTCCGTTTAAAATAGTTAATATCTGAATATATTTTTGTGAGGCTGGGGATCAGGAAAGAGGATAATTATACAAGTAGTCATCCTTTCCAGAGAAAAGGAGCCTCCAAAAGCTGGGGCTTTGGCTTAGATGACGTTTTACTTTCTGGAAGCTTGAGAAGCCTTTAAAAAATTTCGCAGCTTAAATATTGTTTTTCTCATATTGTTCTAGAAGAAGAGTATGTCAAAGATCCACAGCTGCTAGGATCTGGTTATTATTCCTTCCCAGTTATTTTGCCTGGAGTGGCATAAAATAAACACTAGCACTAAGCATTTGTCAAGAGGTAATGAAAAATCTATGAGTTATCACAGAAATGGGACTTCAGAGGCCATGTAGGGGTTGAATAAATTTCAGGAAGCAGTAAGAACAGGCTAGTGAGATAATAGTGTTTTCATCTTGTGGTTGGAAAAAGAAGGAAGTGTGAAATCTCCAGGGTTTGTCTATTGCTGTACTTACTGAGTCATCTTGGACAAATCACTTTAAAGACCTTTTGTTGGGCTTCCCAACTCCAAAAATGTAGTGGGGGATTTTGGTGACTTCTAAAGCATTTTGCATTTTCTGAAGGAAAATGTTGCAACAGTCTGGGCACACGGGATAAATATAAGCAAATTAAAATGCTGTCTAAAATGATATAACGCAGAGAGGCACAAAAGCTGTACTGGAGAAATTAGCAGCATTTTTATTGGAATTGGAGGAATTAATAGTTCTTATAGCAAAGAGGAGCTGGTGCAAATGATAGAGCACGTGTTGAGACAGGAGCAAGCAAGTCACGAGCTCTGAAAATGTAAAATTTGGTGAGCTAAATATGGAGTTAGCAAACAAGCCTGCTCTGTGGGTGAAAGAACATAGCCATATTCTTGCAGTTTGGGGCATAAATAGTTCTTGCTACACTGCTTGTTACAGGGCGATGACACCACTGTGCTATTTCCATACCTGAGAGAATCTTTCTGCATTGATATGTTATCTCGAGAAGATTAAATTCAGGTTAATGTCAATATTCTATAGAAATAGTTCCACAAAATTATCAAACTGCTTCAAAAATACCTTTCAGGAAAGTTAGGCTTATATGGAGTTTTTCCAAGTTGTGTGTTGAAGAAAGAAGTTGATGGCCATCACAATGTTGGCGGTACGTGAAAAATGAAGGGAATGGGTGAAAATGTGCCTTAAAATAAGGTTGGGTATTAATTGCTAAAATCAGAATTGATTTGTGTAGGAACCCAAAAGTAAAAGAATCTCCTTCACTGAACTGCTGTCAGTGCATGCAGAAGGAAAGGTACAGTTGGGTTGGCCAGAGATCCATCAAGGCTCCAGAAACAAGCCAGGCTCCTTCATGCCTTTTTTGCTTTTTTAGTCCAAGATTACATAGTCCAAGTGTTGAGTCTCTGTCCATGTTCACACTAACAGATAGGGAACCTCGGAGTTAAGACTTTAAACTAGAGTTGGGCACCAATTTTGAGGTGCTGGGGAGAATTACATTTTAAGAGGTTCAATAAAGATGCAACACTGTAGAACCTGCAGAGCATTTGGAGTGGTTTAGCTTTCCCCTGCCTCCAGGTGTGTTTGCTTTCCTGTTGCACAAACTTCCAGCAGAAACAGATGTCTGTATGCATGGGTGTATTTCTGTGCTGGCAGGAACACGGAGATGTTCAAACAACTCCCTCAAATCCTTGGTGTTGTACAGAGCATGTGAACAAGTTAATTGTCATCTAACCACACTGAGTCAAGTTCATCCTCTGACTGAGTTAAGTGTTAGAATAATAATACAAAAATAACAGAACTGTTCAGGCATTGCATGCATTTAATTCACTGACAGAATGATGTAAAGAGCATTCAACAATGAGATCTGACCAAAAATTATCAGTTTTGTACATATAGCAGTTTGTTACTTAGCTTACAGGTCTAAAATATAAGAATAGTAGGAATACATCGTGGATGTTTGTGGGGTTCTTCTGGTCCTTTTTTTTACTTTTATTTTTTTAAATTAATTTTTGTTTGTTTTCTTTTGTTTGTTTTTGTTTTTTTAATAACTGAAGAAATCGAACAGACAGCTTGCGATTAACGTGTCAGAGATGACAGCTTAATTTCTATAGCTGGCTCCTCATTCTTTTCAAAGAATGTTCTATAAAACACGGTTGTTTGCAAAGAAGTAAAACTTTTCCAACAAAAACAGGGAACCTTTTACCTCTGCAAAATGATCAGGAAACCTGAAGCACTATTGATTTCAGCTGTGATGGTGGAGGAAGAAAAGACGCAAGACAAATGGTATTTGGAGAAAGTGAACCAGATCAATCGCTTTCATTTCACAAGGGCTGGTCAGAAGAGTTTTCCTCTGATCTGCTGTTGTTTACCTGGGAGCCTTGTGTCAAAACCACTTTTTAACTATGTTTTAAAATGGCACAGAAATACTGGCATAGGAGGAGACTGTTCAGCCTGTGCAATTGGAAATGACTGGTCCTGGCATAGGGTAAAATCTCTCACATACACTTAATCAGGCACCTAACCAGCCCAAAAGAAATGCATGGAAAAATTAATGTATAAAGACTAAAAAAAAAAAAAACCTGGTTTAGTGGTAATAATTTTGTGTATGTATGTCTCAAATTTTATATATGATACTGCATATGTAAGCAGGTTTTCATAAGTGTATTTGACCAAGTAAGTTTTTTTATAGGGCAGACGTTAATCAAAACAGGAATAAAACTTATGATTTTCAGGCCTTGAAAATCTGAAACACTATACGTTTCCATCCTTTGGAAATCAAGAACATCAAATTATTTTAAATAATAATCTCAGTAATAAAGAAACATAGTATAGGAATCCAATAATACTTTTTTTTAATGAAATCTGTGACAATATGACAGTACTTTCTTTAGGACCAATAGGGTCTATGATTGTGACATTTTTTTTTTGTTTAGAGTTTAATTTTTCTGTGCTCTGCAAACCAGACAGATTTGCAATTGCTGATATTTAAGGGAAAATTAAAGACCTTTTATTTCATACTGTACTTAGTGGTGGTTTACATTGCGGCCCATTATGGATGTATCTTTTAATCATCATTAACACGTTCTGTGTAAGGAAACTCAAGCAAAAAGCAGCATTGCTGCAGCTTTCTCAGTGTGAAGGTGATACAATGAATGGACTTAAGGCATTAATATATATTCTGGTAGTAGGAAAGGAAATTGAGGTGCCTCCTTGCTGTGCGTGGGTCCCCTCTGTCTCGCTCTATAACCAACCTCCCTTTGAGCTGAATACTCCATCTGCAGTAATGAGCGAGGTTGTGAGTTGCTAAAGATCAGACAGAGAAGAGACCTATCCTGCTGTTACTTGATCTTTATACTTGGCTCCGCTTTTTTCATGTTGCTGAGATTTTGGTAATGAATAATCCTTCAAAATTTCCAAGTCACTGCGTGGGCTGTTGCCTTCATTAATTTGTCCTGTGGCATAAGCCAAGGAAAGATACTTTTTGGTGTGGTGCAGCTTTTGTGAAATGCAGTGGTATTTGAAGGCTAGTTAATTCTAGTTTTGTCTGAAATATTAGGACATCAGTTATAAGTTTTGCTTTCAATCCTGATTACAGGGCTCTATGCATCTTTTATTGTACACTGGTGCTGCGCACATGTAAGTGTTTTATAATATTTCTCTATCACAGATTTTGCTATTTTTCTTAATTAGATACATGTTTGGAAACTGCAAAGAAAAATCTTTCGTTTGGGGAAGATTGCATTGACCCAAGGGCAAATGACTTTGTTCATTCTTTTTTACTATTGGTGCCTCGTTGGTGATTCTTAGGCTTTAATTAAAACTGTAGTGTTTTCTTGACTGTGTTCTCTTTGAGGCCAAACTTTTCCCCCCCGCCCCGATTAGCTCTGATTGCAAAGGGAAACCCTTGGGTGTGGTTTCAATGAAATAGTTTTGGCTGATCTTAAATTTTCACTGAGAGAACAACTTGTATCAAAATCTTCTTGGTTGCCAATATCTAACACTAAACCACAAAGAAGGTATCAAGTCAAAAGAGCACAGTTCCTTTAGTCACCTTGTGTAGATTCTGTGTTTATTATAGACCTTAGTACAGAGTGGCCTTTCTGATAGCTTTTTGAAGTAGAAATTGAACTTATTATATAAACAAATCCCTTTTTTAGAAAATAAATTACTTCTGAGGATACTCTGATTGTATTTCCAAAATACAACTGTTATCTTAATTTACACAGTGGGACATCTTTGACACGTAAGTGACGTGGAAAGTTACCAGTACAAGCAAAGTTGCCACAAGCTGGGTTTACATATATTTTTAAACTGGGAATCAAGGTAGGGTTCAGTTTGGGATAAGCTGTGCATGCCAACATGCATTGTTACAGGTTTGTCTGAAGTTTTAAGCCTGCAAACCTCTGTACACTCGCTTATAACATGCTGCTAGTGCCATAGAGCATCAGCTGGAGTTGAAACGGGTGAAATTGCCCAGTATTTGGTTTTGTGAATTTCCAGTATTGCAGCACTGGCATGTTGACACTCTTCAGCATGGTTACAACCAGCTTTAATCGTTATAGTGAGATTTCAGTTGCTTCAGACTAAGAATGTTTAAGTTTCTACTTTCACCACCAGTTACAGTAATACCAGTCTGACTGGCCAGTCTCTTCATGCATAAAGGTATTTAGTGCTCCCAGTCTGTTTTGGGGAATCACAGATGAAGTCAAGCCTGTAAGGTTTCAATTATAAAAATATAGGTGACCATAATCTAAACACAACCAGGCATGAAAGAGTCCCACTCTTCCAGCTTGGCCAGGTCTATATTTCCAGGACCCGGGCAGAACTGCAGGCAGTGTAGATGCTGCCAACTTCCTTCTCATGCTGTTTGTAACTTCCAAAAAAAAATTGTCAAAAAGGGAAATGGATAATAAAATTCCCACAAATAGCACCTTGGCTGTTAATGTTTCACCTGCATAATTATACTGCAAATAATATACATTATACATGCAATGCTGACACTCACCAAAGATGAAGGTCCTGAGGTACATTGAGAAGTTCCAGTTGGGTTTAATATCATTACAAGATGAAATAAATGGTATTCATAAGAGGCCAGAACACCAGCGCAGAGCCTAATGAATTATTGATGATAGTCTCCAAGATGACCCGTTGCCTTTAATTTTTCTCTTATTCTTTCCCATTTCAGTGACGAAGCTTCCAGGAAAAAAGCCATCATTTAAATTATTAAGGAAGAAAAGACACAAATCCTTGTCTTTATTTTTGAAAAAATGCTGTTTTTAGGAAACTAACAACTAAAAGCAGTTTTCCCAGTCTCAATTTATCCCATAGGTCATACAAAATTAGGGTGTTTTGTCACATTTACTTCTCCAGAAACGAAGTCTATGTCAATGTCATTACTTTCTGATTTTGTGTGGTGCTTTAAGGTGTAGTTTTTCAAAGGTTAGTTCCTCACTTTAGTCCAGCAAGACTATTTTATGCAAATATGGGCTGTAAAATTAATATGAGAAAGTAATGAAAGACTGGGATGTGTGTTACTCCTTAACACAGAAGTGTCTGATGGTGCCAGTGACTGAAAACAGTTGATTCCTAGAAAGTTGAAAACAAACAAACAAAAAGAATAAGTTAATAAACAGTTGGGCCCTTCAGAGTGTCACAAATAATGACTGTAAATTACTATTTATTAGTTTAAAATATAAGCACATTATTAATATCTAAGAAGGAAAATAAGACCAAATACCTGGAACTCCATCCAAAATGACAAGGAGATAGGGACAATAGAACCAGTTACGGTAGAAATGTCTAAATAGCATACTTGGAGGGAATACCTGATGGCATTATTACATCAATAAAGGCTAAATACAAACATAAATACTGCGGGAAAAAGTCTCCTGTTCTAAATTCCTTACTACTTTTTTTCTAACCACAGACCAGATCTGAGTTCGAGTGTTATTACTGCAATGAATATCAACTAGATGTAAAATGTTACTTTTAGTCTTTTTACTACTCCTAATCCATTAACTGAGCCCTAAAAGCACAAAGGCAGAGCATTAGCCATACTAGTATTACCTACTATTTTTTACAGGAAAAAACTGAAGGACTAATCCTGCATTTGAGCAGAACTAAGAATAAGATTTCATCTATGCATGGATTTTCCTTTTTGTTTTCAATGAGAGTGTTACGCTACCTATAAGAGATTTTAGACTAAGTGTATATTATTTACAGTTGTAGCTGAAGAATGTAATAGACAAATTCAGAAATTCCTGATTACCTCTCTTCTTTACCCATTTTTCCTTTGAATGTGTTTTCAGCCATGCTGTGGGTCATACCTCATTCAATGTGCAACTTCCACATTAAAGCATTGCCTTCGTTCCTTGGCTATTTGGAGACAGTTCTGTTCTGAGCCATGGATTGTTTAGAGGATTTGAAGTTTTTTTTATCATTTCCTTCTTTTGATCTGAAAGTGGGAATAGAAGTTTGTTTATGCAAACACAAAATAAATGCCACTAATTAACACCTGAAACTCTTTTAAGACAGTTCATTCTGTATGTCCATTAACCTGACAGCATGAATGAAGCATGCAGGAGGAGCAGGGTTACCACAGGAGACCTTTCAGGGACCCCAATCCTAGAGAAAGGTTTTGTAACATAGGAGTTCTGTATTTATTTTTTCCCTTTGTTGTTCTCCCTGATATTAACTTTTCAATGAGCTTTTCAGTGCTTAAATCCCAGCAAAGTTTTGGGGTTTCTGAAACTGCTATGCTGTGCTACTGTGAGCTGCTTTAGAAGGCTCCTGTCCTGGGAAACCCCATACTCCATGAGCTTTATATATTCTCTTTCTGAGGTAGTAAAGAGGCTGTTGCTGCCACTTCTTTGTGGTGATGAGGCACTGAAACAGATTGCCCAGAGAAGCTGTGGCTGCGCCATCCGTAGAAGTGTCCAAGGCCAAGTTGGATGGGGCTTGGAGGAACCTGGCCTAGTGGTAGGTGTTCCTGCCCATGGCAGAGTGGCTGTAATGAGGTGATCTTTAAGGTCTCTTCCAATCCAAGCCCTTCTGTGATTTCTTTCACACTTATTAAAACACGGCTTCTTTCCTGCTTCATCCAATGTCTGGGCAGCAGCACTGAGAGAATTTAGACCCGGTGACCTCTGCTCATTTAAGGCTTTTTCCTCCAACAGTCCCACCTGTGGCTCAGTTGTTCCTCATTATTCATTATTCATGGATGAAGACATGAAGATGCTCACAAAAGAACCTCAGCAGAATGATTTGTGACCACTTTATTCCGTGAGTTGTTCACAAGATGATTTACAGAGTCGGATTCTACTCATTCGGGCTAAAGGTGAGGAGATGGAGGCTTACATATCTAAGGCAACACTAAATAAAGGCTGCCAGGGAGTGTGTGAGCCGGTTATTAGTGTGTAGTTAGAGAAGGGATAGAATTGCAATTAATTCCTTGCAACCTGTCTGCTGCCAGGGAATAGTTATTAATTATCTGATCTGCTTACTGAATTTTGTCCCCGGGATCTTTTCAAGCCATCTTGAGCTGAACCTAGATCATTCACAAGGCTGAGCCTTGTTCTTGCAGATCACAGATGCACACCTTTGAGGAAGGAACTCTTCACTTTTCCTTCCTTCACTATGGTGTATAGTTTGCTCAGGTGACCGACCTTTTGGTATGGTTGGATTATGCTTAGGAACAAGGACTTTTGAGGGCAAGTGAAAGATCTGTGTTTGCCACTGTTTGTGTATATGATGTTCATCTTGAAGAGCATTGTGTTCTTCATGCCTTGTGTTTGCTCCGTACAAGAGGCTCCTTTTTGTAACAGGTCAGGCTGACTTTGTTGATTTGACTGCATCTTCCTGTAGGTATGTTCTTTCCACCCACTGGACAGCACTTTTATGACTAGCCATTAATGCAACATCAGTACAGCCAACACTCTAATGTATTAATAAAAGTGGCAGTGTCATCAACAAAGAACGTTTTAAGGGTAAATGGATTTTGTAACTTGTTCAAAGGCTCCCTGGTACTGCTTTGTTTTGTTGCCTCATACAATCAAGGGCTTTAAAAGGGGAGGGAAATAGGAAGAGAAAAGTACTTTGAAAGAAAGGAGAAGTTCCACGGTACACTAGTTGAAACGGAAATAGTTTTTATTGTTCTCACCCTGTACCAACAGTGCAGAATAACAGCAGTGTCCTGGAGGAGGAGCTCTGTCTGCACTGCAGGTACCCGCAAGGTGTGTGAAATCTGCAAAGCCTGGAGCAAACCTGTTGTAACTTAAAATTACACGACAACCCATAGACTGTGGAGATGGATAGCAAGGATGAAGATGCAACTAGATAGGGACATCAAATTGTGGGGGACAAAATGTGGCTGAACTTTGTCTGAAGAATTGCAAAGGCATGTGAAACTGTCTTTTTAAAAAATTTTTATTCCATCCTTATTACTTTGGTAGTGTGGATCCTAGGCCACAACCTTTCCTCCACTGACAGACAGACCTGACACCTCTGAGATGAATTCACACCACATTCGAGGTGTCATTGCTCTGCAGGTACAACAACATGCAGCCTGGCTTTCTGTGGAAAGTCCTGGCTAAGTGGAAAAATTACGTGTTATTTGTCCCCCTTCCATTTATCAATGAAAAGACATCTGTGAATGTGAAAAGCCTGGCTTGTATACTCCTGTTAATGACAAGCAAACCCATTACTACTGTTTAAAACAAAGGGCCACAGTATCAGTCAGCAATTAGTGAGGTGAGTTGTAACATAATTCCGAGTGTAATTTAGACACCAGAGTTATTGCTACAAGCTTCTGCTCTTGTAGAAAGAATTTTTTCTTTATTTATTTTTTATTTTGGCAAACAGTACCTTTCAACACCTTGGGTAGGTCTTACAAAATGTAGTTTTACAGGCTGCCTGGTGGCTAGCAAATACAAAAGTTGTTATTACACCAATCAGCACTGCTCTGACGATGCCCTGCTTGCAATTAATCCTACAAATGCTAACTCTGTGCTCAGAACAGGAGCGTGTGCTGTATGGGATGTACTGCTGCCAGAGTCCAACCCCACAGTTACTGTTTATTTCTAACCTGCAATATCCTTTCTAACAATCTCCTCAATCTTCTTTTCTTGCTTTAGTAGTAAGGTCAAATCATAGATACTGGTAATTTGTTAATGTCAGTCATTGGTGACTATATGAAGTATGGGGCTTAAGTTGGGAATTTGATATTATGTAAGAAGGACTTACAGATACTATGTAAGAGGTCAGAGAGAAGGCCCATCTAATTCAGCACCCCTGACAGTGGTCCTCAGGGATAGGTGAAGAAAGGCAAGACTAATCTATGTGAAATGATAAAATTCTTCCAAAATTGAATATTTTTGTTTTATTTTCCACTTCATTTTTGTCATTGAAGAATCCTGGTTTGTACTTTACATATCCATTTCTATCCATTTTTGTCCGTTCCTTGGATGAAAACTACCTCAGACCTATGATCATGCTTGTAATCCTTCTCTGAGCTGTGTACAGTTCTGTTTTACCCTTCCCAAGGTGAGGGAACCAGAGCAGTGTAAAATTTCCAGGTCGTACTCGAAACACAGAGTCTCCTTCCCACCATGTCCACACTCCCTCCTTCATTAAACTTGATCTCTTAAGTTCCGCTGGGCAGTCAGCTGATGCTTGCAAGGAAATCTGGATATTTTTGGTAAAGCCAAGTCTGTTTTTTTCCTCCATGAACATCACTTTGCATTTGTCTGCATTTGATTTCACCTGCCATTCTGTTGTTGAGGTACTTGGTCTTATAAAGCTCTTCTGGAGTTCAGTATCACTGTCCCCATCCTCATTTTGTGAAATACCACAGTAACATGATTAGCAAACTTCAGCATGTCACTTTATCCTTTTCTGTGTTCTCTACAAATAATATAAATAGCCCTTGCCTAAACCAGACCCTGCAGAACTCCACCTGAGACCTACCTATTGTAAGAACCCACTTTTACTTCTGCCTACTGTATTTGTCTTTTATCCAATAATTTATCCCTACTGGGACCTTTTGTCTTAGTTCTGGTTGCTTCGTTTCATTAAAGGCACTTCATGACTTTCTCAAAAAGCTTTTCGAAATCCAAAAGGCCTGTATCAACCAGACCTTTTGTTATCTGCAAATTTATTGATCTCATTTAAGGAACTCCAAAAGGTTTGTAAGGCAGAACTTCAATTTGCAAATGCCACAGTGACTGTTTCAAAGTGTAGCACATTTATACAAAGGTCCACCTGACCTATTCCTTACTAAAGTTTTCATTAATTTGGCCTATTCCTTAAGTGTCACTTGGAAACTTTTTCAGATTTGTTTTTCTTTCGTGTTGCTTTTGCTATTTTTTTTAGTGATCTAGTAAAAAGCGAGAAACTCCACACTGGTAATTATAACAGAACACCTCGTTCATCCTGGAGTTTTCTGAGGATTTCCTGGCGAATAGCTGTAATTTCTTGTGTGTTTCATGGTGGTTACCTCCAGCAATTCCAGAGATTTGTTACCCTCTACTTGGCCAATCTATGCATTATATCTTTTGAAGTTACTTCAGTTTCAGAGAGATAACAGTGAGAATGCAAAAATCTTTCCACCTCGTTCTGCACTGAATACTAACAGAAAGAACTGCTTTAGTTTCTTGTCCTTTCCTGAGTTTTACATTTGTAGTCCTGTGCTGGTTTTGGCTGGGGTAGAGTTAATTTTCTTTATCGTTGCTGGTATGGGGCTGTGTTTTGGATTTTTGCTGAAAATAAAGTTGATAACACACTGGGGGTTTTGTTTATTTTGTTATTTTTGTTATTTCCAGTTAATTGCAATGTATTGCTATTTATTTTATTATTATATTTTATATTATTTGAAGTATTGAACTGTTTTTGTCTTAATCATGAGTTTTCTCACCGTTACCTTTCCAGTTCTCTTCCACCCATCCTGCTGGAGGAAGGCTGAATGAGCAGCTCTTGGTTCTCAGTTGCTCACTGAGATTTTACTATAAGAAGTCCTCTCATTATTTGATGCTGTAGGCTTTGTGGCAGTATTGCTGTGTCTGATGTATTTGAGGAAAATTTTTTTCTTTATTTTTTCTTTTTTTCTTTTTTTCTCTTTTTGGTTTTGGGTTTGGGTTTTTTTCCCCCTCCTTTCACTTGTTGTTACTCCAGGTCTTCTTATTGCATTTTTGCATGTAATCTGCCAGAATTTTACTGTTATTTGCTTCTTCTTTAAATACCTAAGCTTTTGTCAGATACTTTCTCATGTATAATAAATTTTTTACCTTGTTTCTAGGGTAGTTTTCTTTTGCCATTTCTCAACCCTGCCTTCAGAGCAGGTATGTTCTGACTCTGTCAAGTGTCACCCATAAGGTTTTCATTCTTTTATATAACCTGAACTGCTTTTTAAGAGCTTTCTGCTTTTTTCTGTAGCTCCTATTTTTGAAGCTGAATGTAAATTCCGTGGATTTGTTGTTCTTTATATACTCCCCTTGGAGTGTGTTACTGTAACATAGTACTTCACTGAGACCAAACTGTGGTTTCTTCAATCGAATACTTTTGGGCTAGATTCTGTAAAACTAAAGGATTATATCTTCTCTTTTGGGTTCCCTAGCCATTTCTTTCTGTTGGTCATGGATTTCTTGGGTTATGTCTTGATACAGTTTTTCCTCATCTGAATATGGGTCATTAAAATTCAAGTTCCTGATGCATTTCCAGCTCTCATTTTCTGTGTGATTTCTCACATAACACGTTTTATTGAGTATAGTCATGTTGTCTGGCTGCTGCTTTCGTAGGTAATATTGGTTTAAATCCAAGGTTGCTTAGCATATGCTTTATTTCTTCAACCCAACCCTGGAAAAGTTTGATTGCTCACTTATAAATTTTGTGGCCCGGTATTACAATGCCTTTCTGCTCCAAATTTCCATCACGCCTAGGATTTTGATGTTATTTAAGGCAAAAATTTAAATGGAAGCAAATGAGACTCCCCAGAAACCCACTCTTAGTTCTCTAGCCTTCCTGTTGGAACATGTACCCCATGGATTTGATTCCCTTTTGACACCCAAGTGAGATGTCAGTCTTTGTTTTCCATTCCCTATGTGACTGTATCTATTCTGTGACTTATCTTTTTTTTCGGAAATACAGAATTTCCACATTTTTACCCATTATTGCGTTGTCACCACAAAAGTATGTTCCCTTATCTGCTTTGCTCCACAGTTCACTCTGACAGGTCATACAAGTCTCCTGAAGGGCCAGCAGTTGGTTTCCTGTGGTTCTGGTGAAGTCTGTCACTCTTCTCGAGGCTCTCCTGGTTCTAGAAGATGTAGGCTCAATTCCAAAACCATTTGTTCCATCCCAGTACCAAGCCCCCAGCTGTTGAAATGAATGATGGCAGATTTTTGTAGTCACAGTGACCTACATCATCTTTCTGGTTTGGATTCAGAGCATCCATGTTTTCAGAAGGATGTGGTACAGGTAAGATAAAATGTATCTGTTTCCAGTGGGAAGGATCCTCAGTGAAATAAATTTCTCTTTAATGCCTTTCACACTTGCTCCTGCTCTGTGTAATTCTCCAGAGCAGAATTATTATTCTGACATAATTCTGAATTGTATGCCTCTCATTTTCTTCTGGGGCAGGATGAATTTAATTTTCTTGGAGGCAAAACTGCATTCCCTCACATGGTTGCTCCTGTGGCTGCCAGTCCCCCCAGCTTCACCCAGTTCAGCCACTCTGGTCACCAGTGGGAAGCACCAGCTGTTTGCATTGTGAGCTTCCAAATACTACTCTTATAAAGAAACCATTCACACCTGATCCACTTCATGTAGTAAACTGGGTAGCCCTCCTCTTTTATCTTGAATCCCATCTTCATGTCTTCATTTTGAATAGATTTGGGATATAGCCCATGCTGGCCATTGCATCTAATGGATCTCTCCAAGCTCCTCATCTGTTGTTGTCCTCAAGCACGAAGGCTGGATGACCTGCTGACTTTCTTTCACCTGTTGCTGAATTTCAACAGCAGCCAAATTTAGGAGAATCTTTGTACCCATGAGGAGAGAGAAACTCTGGGATACTCTGAGGGGAGCGTGGGGTCTCTGTCAGTGGTGGTTAGTCCTTCTGTTAGACAGGTAGGCAGGGTGAAGTTAGCTTCTAAGTTCTTGCACTGTTGGATCTGTGAAGGTTCAGATAATTTCTGAACATAACCTATTTCTCCCTTGTAAAGCAGGCATTCATTTCCATTAGTCAAAGCCTTTCAAGTAGAAAGATTATCTTCTTATTACTTTGTGAGTAGGCAACATTTTATGCTCAACTGGAGAACATAGCACCTTACTCCAACTTAATCTGGGAGGTTGAAACTGATGGAAACCCATATAGCAGCAAGACTTAAATAAGAAAGAAATTATTAAACTATATTGTGAAGATAAGCTGTAGAACTCCTTACCAGACAATGTGGACAGTCAGGTTTACAAAGGGAAATGTTCAAGGGGAAATCAGGCACACTAGTTAAAGGGAAATCCATTGAGAACTATTCCATGCATAAAATGCAATCCTGGTTCTGAGCTACAAGTATGTGTGGGCTGAGACAGTCGTAGTGATGTGGGAAATATAGTATCTTCTTGACATGTACATATATTTTTTTCAGTGACAAATAGCAAAAGTCTATTAGAGACAAGTTGCTGGTATAGATGGGCCATTCACCTAAACAGTCACTGTCGTATGCTGGAGAGATGCTAGAGAAAAAGAAATGTATTAGAGGGCATGTAAAAGTCTTGATAAGAGTAATCTTCCTGTTAGATTTCTCACACATTTATTGCTTAAATTATATAACTACCATAAGCCACCTTGATATGCCACTGCATGTCAATTAATTAATTTTTCAGAACTGTTATTAAAGATTTTTTAGAATAAGGAGTGAGTTTTTTGGTTTTGGTTTTGTTTTTTTTTTTTCTTTTCATCATATAGTTTTCCAGTCTTGTGTATCAGATTGGCTGTACAGCATCCTGGCTTTCGCTTTGAAGAGGTGCAAATGGGACTACTGACAACTCTAAAAGCAGGGTGTGAGATGGCTGGGAACACTTTCCTGCCAGAAAGGTTACCGGTGCTAAGAACAGTCAGTGAAATGAGGAAATGCGCCCTTTTGGGATTTTAGTCTGGCTGCCTCACCCTGCACATCTGTAGAAATGTTCTGATCGTTTTATACACAGTGCTTGATAAGTGTGTTATAAAAAGGTATCAGTAATTTGTGCAGACACTGTTTTGGAAAGAACAATGCAACTGAAATCGTGAAGTGTTTCATAATTGCTGTATTGTTTGAAGCACTTTCCTGGATGCTTCTCCCTGGGTATTCCTTTGTGTTTATGGGAGGGGATTTATATCATGCTAATTTCCTTCCAAACACAGCTTGGGAAATAAACAGGTTAAAAGCAAAGTATAAAGTAGGAAAATAGCTTCAACGACAAAGAACAACAAAAAAGCAAGGCTAAACTGATGCTTAGAGTCAGTCCCAGGGGTGTTTGTGCTTGGCTGTGTGCTGAATGTGCAAGCTCTGCCCAAGTGTAAGTTGCCAAAACTCAGATAAAACTCAAAGTCCGTGGCTCAAATTATTTGCTCTGCTGAAGTTTTCTTGCTCGTTGTTATTTAAACATTCTGAATTTTCTTTTTGAAAAAGATGGAGCAGAAAGAATTGGGAACTGGTTCCTTTCCTGATGGATCTGTGACGCCAGTTTGTGTGTGCACAGGGCTGCAGAAATAATAAGTTATCTGTGCCCATCTATATTCTTTTACATTAATAAGCACTGAGATTTGCAGCCAACTCCCACATCCCATTTTCAGTTTGATACCCTCTTCAGTCATGCTCCAGTGCGTGCTTTTGAAAAAAAAAAAACACCAACTAAATGCCCCAACAAAACAAATACACACAAAAACCGAAAGCAAAGCCCCCCCAAACCCCAAAACAAAACCTTGAAATCCCCCCTCAAAACTCCAACTTCCCTCGGAGATATCCTTGTTATAGACTAGACTAAGCAGGATTAAGAAGAGAAGGAACATCATAAAAGGTTGGTGCTGCTCCTTGGGTACCTATTAATGTACTGAGAAACAGCCTTTCTACTACACTTCAGGTGATCATGCCTGACAGAAACACAATCAGAGTTGTGAAATGCCTCCCTTTCTCCCTCTTCCTCTTATCGATTCTCCTGTAAATAGAAAACTTTAGTCTTAGCTTCTATTCCAAAAAAAACCGAGTCCCACATGTTTTTAAAGAGTGTATTTAACACTGATACTTAGAAACTTGATTTCCGATCTGAAAAAATTATTTATGCTGTAAATACTCGCGGTTGAAGCTTCAGAAGGCTTTATTTTGTCTTGGAAATCCTGACAAAGATTCACATGTAAGTAAGAAAGACTAATAACTTCTTCTTTCAGAGGAAGTTTAAAAACATTGTTCCCAAGAACTCCCTCCAAACCCGTTTTACTGTGTGTGTTGTTTGGACTCAGAATCTTGAAACTTATTTAAATCCCTATTTCTTCTCATTCCAGGTGGATTTAGGAACTTATATGTCTTCCAAAAAGTTTTAAAAATCCATGCTCCACTAACTAAAGGTAGATTAGAGACAAGAATCCAACTCAGGTTTTTGGAGCTTGATGCGATTGAAATGACCTTAAGGTCATCGCTCAAAAAGCAAAAATAAAAATTAAATATAGGGTGAAAGCCAAAGGCATCATTATAAGCGTGGCTTTAATTCCTCTCCCGGGGAGTGACAGCTCCAGTCATAAGTGTGTTTTATGCCAGCTAATTATTCCAGCACAGGGGAGAGATGCTGAGGGTGAAGTGAAAGGGATGTCTTCCAGCTTAAGACCTCTTCTGGGTAGAGCTGTGAGGACAGGAATGCTGGCAAGATGTAACACAGGCAGAGGCCGACTGACTCTACCACTTGTCTGCTGAATCCACTTGAAACCAGGTTCTTTACTCTGTTCCCCTTCAAATAGTTTCAATTTTCGTGAACTAACAACTTTATTGTCAAGCAAAGTAGAGCATCTATCTGTGCTAACAAGTTTCTAGCAGAACCAATCCGGAAACGCAAATAATTCGTTAGCATTTCTTTCTTTTTAAAACCTGGTGAAGGGATAAATCTGGTTCTTTCAGTGCATCACTGGGGAGCAAAAATAGCTTTCGCCTTTTCCACACAACCCAATAATGGTGTAGACATTTGCTATTTAGATTATAAATACTGTGTAATCGGGCCTCCTTTGTTTGAACAGTTGTACGGGGCCTAGGCACAAGAAGGTATTGATCTCAGCAGGAGGTGCAATGCAAGTAGTAACAATATTAAATAAACAGTTTGAAAAACTTGAGGCAGAAACACAAATCCTACTGTTTATTTGAATATTCCAAATTCAGATTCTGCTAACATCTATGTGAACTTATAAATACCTTATTTACATGGAAATGGCACTACAAAAGACTGCAAGGCACTGGTCTCTCAGGACATTTTCATCTTTGCTCCCCCTGCCTCTTCCAGAAGCCATAGAATTTTTATTAGCCTAATGTCTGATCTTTGATCAAACGCATTTGAAGTGTTTGCTCTTTACACTCACAGATATATCAAATTTATTAGCTAAAATTCTCTATGTGCAGGCATAACAAATAAATAGACACATTAAATAGTAAATGCTATTTTTAAACCGCTTCCTGGAGTGAAGAAATCTTCTGATCAGGTGGTGAAGATTCTATAGGAGTAGTAGAATTTTTTATTCTCAGTATTGTTCTGGGAAAGCCACATTCCCTCCCCATATATTTATGCATTTGAAAGTCTAAAGGCACAGTTACATGAAGTTACAACCAGTTTTATTTTGCCTTATACACTTGTACACACCAAGGACTCATCCATACTAGTCTCCTCTATATCCTTATTCTTCTCTACTTCCCCATTCAGTTTCCTCAAAGACATTCAGCTATGCAAAATATCAGAAGACTAGGATCATTTTTATTGTGTTAGATCAGCTAATTAGTATATGCTTTGTCTGGTCAATTAAAGGAAAAACCTAGCAAGTTTTAGGCTTTCTGCTGGAATAATTCACATAGGGCATGCCACTCCAGTGGGGAACATGCTCACGTGCTTAGGAAGAAGGTTTTATCTTTATAACTGTTGCACAGAATATTCCAGCTCTGTTCAGAGTATTTGTCGGGTAAGTTTTTGGATTCAAAGCCAGTCCAGGTTTCAATTCATACAGCTCTGTACCAGCTCCTCTAGTGTTCTTCACTCTGAATTAACCTTCAATTTTCAGATATCAGTATAATTAGTCCTTCACTCTTGCAAAATGGAGCAGTCAGCCTGTGTCTCCTGAGCCACTATTTAAGCACAATCCAGGATTCTGGCAGGAGGTAAATTGTCAGTGCTGCCAGAGTCAGCGTGACTGAAATACCTGAGGAGTCTAATTGCATACCTGACCCTATCCCCCACTCCAAAGTGCTGCTGGGGGACTCATGGGAAGCCGCAGTCATTCCCAAAGTGAATCAGCTCCCAGAGATTCCTGTGTTGCTAATGCTGCTGTGATTGTCTCATGACTCTTTAGATGGTGCCTTTGGGGAGGTGATAAAAGAAATTTCAACCTCAGAGTAAACTGTGTCAGATTTAGGAGATGAAGACATACTTAGATTCAAGGTTCTAGTTTAACTGAAATGTGGGCATCCAGAGCCAGAGCCCTGCATTAGAATTCCAAAATCCATAGCATTCAGGGAGCTGGGCAGAGCACCTGAATTTTGGTGTAGGCTCCAATTTCCAATGTTCAGTGGGTGGGTTTCTTGGCTTAGCAGGATCAGTACACGAAGGAAGAAATGTGCATCGCCTTGGTTTCAGAGGCTGCTTTTTGTCCAAGTGTTTTGACTTAAAAAATAAATTAACAGTCTTTTTGTTAGATAGTGAAAAAGTATTTTGAAATCTTAATTTGAATCACACTTATCCCAGGACTTCATCAGGGCCACCAAAGTTTGGTGCGATCTGGATTCAAGAGCCACTATCTTCTGAGTACTCCTGCTATGGAATTTGGGCTTTGGAAAGGTCACAATCCACTGATGATGCAGAATGAGATATTTTACATTTCCTTCTGCTCATCATTTATATAAAAGGCAAACAAGACACCAAGGAAGAGAGTTTTGGAGAGCTGAGAAAGAGTAAAAAAAACTAAACAAAAATCCCACCCAACCAACCAAAAAAACCCCACATAAACCCCAAATCAAATGAAACAAACAACCCATCCCCCCATACAAATATGTATTTTTTACAAAAAGATTTCTGTGAGAACTCTGACAGATGCAGTGTGCATTTTTTAGTCTGCCATATCACAGGAGGTTAATGGCACTCATTTTAAAAGATGAAGACAACCCCAAAAAGTGTTTCTTTGGTTTATTCTCCAGAGCTGAATGTCTCAGCATGTGGTGCTTCCCACTCTTCTAGACAGGAGGTAGAAACAAAGACTTTTTTTTTCCTAGAAAGTCCAACAACACAAACTCTGAAATTACTAATATGAAGAAAAACAGAACAGATGGGATTTCTTTGTTATCAAGCTTGAATAAGAAAGGGCCTGATAAAAGTGTGTAAAATAATGAATAAACCAGGAAAGAAACCTGGAATTTAATTCCTCTGTGATTCACAATATGAGAAAGATGATATTGAATGAAACTGAAAAATAGCACACTCAAAACAGCCAAAATGAAGTATTTTTTCATATGGCATCTGATTTCGCTATGTAGCTACACGCCAGGAAAGTTGCTAAGGCAATAACTCAGAATGAGAGATGGAGAGGAGATTTACAGAACCAGTCACAGTTCAGAGATTCGGTATTTGCTGCTAAAAAGTAAAGAAAGGTAAAAAAAGAAAAACAGAACGACAGTTGGCAGAGGGTTATTCTATGATTTTATGATTGTGATGAAAACTGTAAGGTACCAGCTTAGTTTCTGGGACTCTCAGATTCGTCCCGCTGATCAAAAGCAGTTACATTTTCCTGTTGGTATTTCAGCTGCTGATATTTACATTATGAGCCGAAGAACGATCTTTGGCATCACTGTAGTGTGAACAGCCCATGGGCAGCAGGACAGGTGCCCATTCCCGCGGTGGCTTTGATGCCTGTTGTGCTCACAGGTCGCAGCACTGCTGCTCACGTTGCTCTGAGTGACGCCTGATTTTAATGAGGTGCTTTCAGAGATGCTGTTTGTGAGGCAAATTACAAGGTCTGGCTATAGCCAGAGAGGCAGGGGCCTGATGAGGATCCACTGCTGGTGCTGTGACAACAGTCAGGTGCTCCGTGGGTTGGACAGGTGGACTTGGCACTCCAGCGCTTGTACCAGCCCCTGGGGAAGGAGATGCTGTTCACTGAGTTGCAGAGAGCTCCAGCTGAGGGTTCTGTGGTTTCTGAGGCAGAGAAAAAGTTTGAATCTTCCTCTGGCAAAGGGAAGAGAACTAACTGCTGTATTACCAACTTTTCGTGTTCTGCAGAGCTTCTGTAATACCCAGAGAAGATTTTTTTATGTGTGTATTTCTGACATGAAGAAAGAAAGAAAACCTTTGAAATACAAAATTGTTTCCCCTCTGTTTCGTCTAGCTGCCATAATGAACAGTCAGGTCATAAGACAACACACTTCCATAAGACACAGCAACAGGTATTTTGTGATAATGTTTATTGAGTGCATTTTCTGAGTGCTGCATTTGGAGCATTGATGGATAAAATCTCTCAAGAACTGTGCACCTACATCCATTACATGCTTCCAAAAATCACTCTCCAAACTAATTGTGAACAGGCATAAAGATTTTATTGGCATTTCAGTACTTTGAAGAGTGTGTTTTAGCTTCTATCGGGAAGGGAACAAAAACGCATTGTTCCCTGTATTGACTTTCTGTTCCTTAAGTTGAGCCATTTTAAAGAGAGGATATTTTTGGAGACTGTCCCACCCACATATGCATTTCTCCCATCCTGTTATGAGCACTTACTGGGATGCCAGGCTGAAGACTGCATACTGACCTTACACAGAGCTCCAGTTCTGCTGTAAAATGAGCTTTCTTTAGTGAATCAAGCTTTGTTGCTTGGTTCTGTCAGTGGTCAGTTTGGTGTATGAATTGCCTGGCATGGATTGGTCTACTTTAATTATTCTTGAAGTGATACGTTATTAGAAGAGCCGAGTTTGGGGTTATAGGGGGTTACAGGACCCTGGTGGATTGACCCTGTCACACAACTAAGCGCCCACCAGCTGCTTGCTTGTTGTCCCCTGCAGCAGGTGGGGGAGAGAATCAGAAGAGAAAAAAAAAACATTGTGGGTTGAAATAAAGACAGTTTAACAAGTGAGAGAAAAAAAAAAAAAAAGGAGAGGAAAAAGAAAAAGTGATGCAAAGGCAGACACACCACCTGACACCAGCAGACCCAGCTGGTCTCTGAAGAGTGGCTGTTTTGGAAAGACTTCTCTCCCAATGTTATAGCGGAGCATGATGTTTTACGGCGTGGGATACCCCTTTGATCAGTTTGGGTCATCTGTCTCTTCTGTGTCCATTCCCAGCATCTTGCCCACCCCCAGCCTGTTTTCTGAGGGAATAGAGTGAGAAAGAGAGAAGAGCTTGAAGCTGTGTGAGCACTGTTTGGCAACAGCTGAACCATGGGTGTGATACCAGCAGTGTTTTAGTCACAAATCCAAGGCACAGCACCATATGGGCTGTTATGAAGAAAATTAACTCTCTCCCAGCCAGATCCAATACCAGGACACACCATCAACACAAACCACTGGTAAATATTATAAATGCAGGTAGGCTTAGTGATTTTGTGTGTATTGCTGTGCCTTAACTCCCAATTGCTTAGTACTTTGCTGGAACTTGGACTGTGCATCAACCAAACAGGGAAATTGGAACTTCTCTGTGTATTTACTTGCCGATGTCAGTGATATCGGTGTCATTCTCTTCAGCAGACCCAGAATTCACAAAATTTAACTGTAACTACAGGCCCAGACAGAAAGGATTCAGAAGGAACCAAATTCCATAGACTGTTTTTCTGTGCAAGGTATTAATTGCCTCAAAGCATTTGCAATCTTTGGGAAGTTCTTAAGTTCAAAAGAGTCATTAGACTGATGTAGAAAGCTGTTAATGAAATGCTGAATCTATGCATCACCACATTTTGCTTCTGCTCACAAAGCCATATAGGACCTGTGTCTGTTTTTGTCTGCTTTTCTGCTCCATATTGATGCAAGTGCAATTCTCATCTACCTTACGAGACCAGAGAGATCTCTTCTTGCTCATTTCCAGGATTCGCGCTTTTTGATGGACTGCCTGTGGCTTAACACCCTGTATGAGAAATAAAGGGCAGACAATACTAAAGTTATTCCATTAGAGAGATTTCACACAATGGTGAGCAATTCTTCTGAATGCCTTTGAAGACTGTAGTAGACTTGACTACACTGGAAGCTGATAATATGGTTCATTTGTCCCATTCTTCTGTTTATCACAAGTCATTCATTTTAACAGGTTGTTTCTAGCTCTGTTTCTGAACTTTACATAATACTCTTAAAAATCTTTTTACTTTTGATACATACAAGCAAATCAGACAGAGCTCTTCAGTAGGAGGCTCAAAACCAGAGGTGCCTAAGGAGAGAAAAAATTACTAAAAAGGTGGTCATATTGACAACTGTTTGTTGTTCATAATACAATTATGCTCTTTTATACAATATAATACAACACTGCCTTATGGGTTAAGAGTGAAAAACAGACTATACAGGGATGGGCACCAGAAACAGATAGTCCCCTGGATCATAATTATAATGGGAATGGCCGGGCTGAAGCACTGCAAACCTGTTAGGTGACCTCGAGTAAATCACCTCATGAGGCTTCGAGTAGAGACAGCAGTATTTTCCCTTCAGCACCTTCTGAAAAACCTGTCCCTGATCTTTACCATAAAACAAAAGTGTTTGCGGTTTGGCTACAAAAGAAAACTAGTGTTTTATTTCTTGCTTTACAGATGGGGACCTGAGTGATACCACAATATAGTCCGTAACCTTCTGAGTACAGAGAGCCTTATGTGTCTCAAAAAGTGCTTGAGAGTTCACCCCAGGGTAGTGAACCTGGGTGATTTACAGGGGGTGACTGAAAGTTACAATGCAAAGAATTGTGCATGGACTTCCTGAACTCGAGTTCTACACCAGAACCAAACCCACATTTTGGCATGTCAAAGAGGGACTGTATAACTCCTGAGAAAGAATGCGTGAAACTGGGATGTTACACTGTTTCCCTGGATATAAATTTTTTTTACTATTTCCCTGTAAAATTTCCCTGGAAATAGGATAAAAATAGGGATTCTGGAGGTAATAATTTAAATGAAACTGGGTGCTTTTGTTGGCAGATAAGTACATCAATAGGGACCTGGACATACACAGCATGAAAATAAATGTCACGTACCTACATATACACAAATATATTTAGAACTTACGTAGATATAAAATATATTTGTATATAAAATATCTCCTTGGGCTACAGAGGAGGTAACACAGAAATGAAAAAGTTTTTGATTTACAATGATGAAAACACCTTTCTGTAGTTACTTTCATGTGATGGGTTGAAATGCGATTTGTGATTATCAGGAGGAATTGTATTTCGGAGACAGATTTTGAATTAAATTGGCTTTACTTACTAATGTTTTTCAGCTTTGAAGTTCCATTTGTCTGATGAAGATTTTTACATTGTTCAGAGCCTACTCCATTAATTATTATGAATTTTACTGGGGGGGAGGGAAGAACAAGAAACACTCTGAAATTTTCTCTTTACAAAACAGATGGGTCCTTTAACTCTTATGCTGTTATCCCTACACTCTGCACAGCAAAGCAGGAGCTTCAGTCTTATTTACTTCAGTGGTGTGTTGACAATGTTATCACAGAGCCAGATTCATCTGGCACGTTTTTATGAGCTGCTTCATCACTGGGCTCGGCTACAGGCAGAAAAGTTCGAGAAGTCCAGCTGTTTCCATCTGTGCTGGTATTGCTGCTTAAACAGCTGCGAGAGACACTCAAGAAACTTTCAGTGCCAAAGGCAGACGTGGGCTGGAGACCACGTTCAGACCTGCGACTTCACCGGGAGTCTTGGAATTGATTCAGCCTGGGAAAAGGCTGCCCTGGACTTGCTGGACCCAGGCCAGCCTGACAGCTGCAGTTACCAAGGAGCAGGATATGAGGGGGAAATGGAACTCCAAAGCAAGGTTCTCCACACCATATGTTTTGGGACTGCTCAAGGCCTTAGACTTTATGTGACAAAGCAATTCAATGACAAGATGCTGTTTAGCCATATTTGCTCCTTGTGTTGCTCGCTGGGGAGGGCTGGGCTGCTGCAGGAGGTATTTTCAGTGATCACAGAGGGTGGTTTGCCCACTCACTGCTAATTACCAAGATCTTAATTTGCTAGCACCAGGAATTCCCCTCAGGCCTCCGATATTATTGAATTAAGTCCTGCCCAGAGACAATTAGCTGCTCTTGAAAACGTCTGTTAACAGTCTCTGGAAAACGCGGGGATGCTCTTTATTTATTTGAGTCGGGGAACATTTTTTCTCAGTTGATCAGAATTCTGTGCAGTCTATTCAAAGGGGTTTATTTCACTTTGTAGGACTAGTCATTGCTGTGGGGGAGGAAGGTTTTGTTGCTTTTTTGTCTTTTCCTTCACAAACAGTCTACATTTGGGATTCTGTCACCTAAGCCTGTTCAAAATGTACCGTAAGCCTCTCTGCATGTGATCTATTTGCTAAATCTTTGTCGAGATTATAGGCGGCTTAAGTGCTTTGTGCTGTGTGCTTGTCATTTAAATTCTGTGATGTACACAGGAATGGGAGGGTGGTATCTAAATTGTACGTAGCAGAAGAGGAAGCACTGGTCCCTGGCTGCAGGGAGAGAGCCTGGAAGAGCTTCTTGTTCCATTTCTTCATTTAAGCAATCTGGTGTTCCTGCAGGAGTGGGAAAGCACTGGGAGATTTGCCTTCATAGCACACAAGCTGTAGAGGTGTTTATGTTTGCTTGGAGGAAAGAGGTCTGATTAACAATATCTGAGTGCCCAAGGCAGCACTTATTTTGGATTCACCTGCCCTCATTGTGCTTGGAAAAGAGAAGGTGTGGGGAGTGCTGCTTCTGGCTAATTGCTCCTTGGGTGGAAAATCTAGGGGCATATGTATCAGATGAAGGATCCTACTTTTGATTTATATCATTATAGTTTATGAGCATTCTAGGAATGGTTCAGGATTTTTTCAATGTGCCACTAATTTTTCAACATTCCTTTTATTTGGATTATAGTAATTTATACGAGTCCTGATGCATTGGATATGGTTCTGATGGTTACAAAGTAGAGTAGACAAGAAGAAGAAAGAATGAACTGAGTGACAAACAGGTAGAAACATAATTTGTTTAATTTAAAAGAAACTGGAAAGTGAAATCTAAGTTGAAGAACATGGTAAATAATGTTAAAATTATGTCTTTATGAACAGAAACTTACAAGTGTACTTAAAACATTCACAGTCTGTCCTAGACAGATACAAACTAGCTTTGAAACAGAAATCTTATTATAATATTTAGAGGCATGTGTGATGTCCTTCTTGCAGCTCATGTACGGTGGTATAGAAATGCATCTGTGTCCACCTCTCAGTCTAAGTGTACCAAAACAAAACATGATCCAGGGCAGGATCCACACAGTGGATCCCATTAACTTACTCAACAGGTCGAGCATTTTCCTTCAATATTTCTTCTAAGCTCAATATTTGTACTTCTTACTACAATGGCCTGATAACTTTGTTCATACTGTAGAGATCCTAGAGAAAGGCTTCAAGAAGGACTTCTGATTATAGTGTGATGAGAAAATCCTTATATTTACTATTTACAGGCCAGCGGAACAATTTTTTGCTTAGTGCAGAATTCTATAAAATGGATAATTGTTAATGTAACTTAATAATAAATTTGTTCCTTTATTCTTTATGATGCCAGGATCTGTGTACAAGTCTGTGTTTTCACATTCTCTCCAAGGCTCTCTCTCTTGCACCTTTTATATTTGTTTTCTCTCTTCTGCTAATATCTTCCTTTCACCCCCTGCTATTCTCACCTCATCCAATCTGTCTCTGTTTTCAGCTTGTCCACAACCTCTTGGCAGCTCTTCCTGAATCTACCACTCTGCTGGAATGGTACTGCAACATCTGTTTCTTGGGCTGATAATGCTCAGGAGTCCTGTTTGATAACTTGGTTTTGCCTTCTTTATCACCTCCTACCCCTTTGATTTTCATGTGCATTGATAAATTATCTTTGCTGCTCTTCACTGGACTTGCTCCTGCATGTCCATATGTTTCCTGTAGTAGGGGTCCCAGAACAAAACACATTCCTTGGGTTTTCTGAGCTGCATTTAATGTCCTTGTGTTTGAAGTCATAGAACCAGATAATTTTTGTTTTCCAAAAGGCAAGTCACGTGATGGTGGCAGTTGTCACTTTCCTTTGTAAAAGCAGGTTTCCAAAGCTATGCATTTCAATTTCTTTTGCAAGATAATATTTTTTTTATTGTCCCTCTAAAAGAACCCCCGAAAATGAAAAGAAATCACCGTAGAATGTGTCCCTTGTTGAGAGTGATTTAGGAGAAGGAGGAAAGAGATGGGAGTTCATCTGGTAACAGAGTCCTGGGTAAAAGTTGTTACATCAGAGTGAGTTGTGACATGCAGGGATGAGACAAGCTCAAACAGAAACTTTGGGTAAAAATCAGACTGTTGTTTTCTGAATTGCATGTGAAGCCTCTACGTAGATCAAGTGTTCATTGAATAAATATTCAGAAAATTGCCCAGGGCATATTGTTTCAGGGACAAGAGATTGGCACAACTTGCTCACTTTTTTGTTAGGTCAAAGCATACAAAGAGCCAGAAAAACGTCAAATATGTGTTTATCAGTGGTTAAAATTCAGAGTCCTGTCAAAATTTCATGGCAATCCTTCAGTCTTGTCCTCCAAGGTTCTTCTCTTAGATCCCTCATTTTACTTCCCTTTGAATTCACATTGCTCTTTTCCATAGCAGAACCCGCATATTCCCACTTTTCCTAATTTAAACTTGCTATAAAATTCTAGCACTTGCCATATATGACTTTAGTGGAAGAAGTCAGGAAAAAGAGCCTCTGCCTCATTTCTTTTTTCCTTTGTTCATCAGTCTAATAACCACAATGAATTATCCTTCATTAACACATCTAATCCCTTTTTTGAATCCGTTGGCCTCCCAGAGCACTCGAGTCCAGGGATTCCACAGCTGAATTACATTTCCTCTATTGCATTTTGAACTTGCAGACTGATACTTAACACTGGTTCTTATACTGTGAGAAACTGAATGGTCGCCTCCTATCCATCCTCTACATACTGCTGTTAATTTTTAAAGGACTTTATCATATTCATGTCTTAATCTTAATTTTTCCAAATAAAAATGTTTGTAAGTATGTAATTATCACTGATGTCCTGATCAGAGAAATATTCTTGCTGTCCATCAACTAGGCAAGATTTACAAGAAAATAGAAGGGGTATTTAAGAAGAAATTTGAGTTAGGTTTACTTTTTCTCTTACATAAATTCAGACTTCTAGTGAAGAGGGGTTTATGTCTGAAAAAGCTTTGTTTTATTTGTTTGCTTTTTTATGGGACATCGGATATAACAGAGTGTCCTAGTCTAGTTTTCCAGAGGTTTCCCTGACTTTTGATGGTGTTAAAACAATTTAAAGCAACATAGACTTAAATATTATTAGAATTTGCACTGGACTTTCCTAAAATTCAGGGGTTGTAGTGACCCTCATTTATAAAGAAAAGAATTTGAATTTAATCAAGCTGAGCTATTCCCAAATGTCAAGTCTAGTGAAACCCCAGGCAAAACTCAGCTGATGACATAAGCCATAAAGTGAAGATTAGAGGTATTTTTTAATGATAAATCAAAAAGTTGGCATAGACTATGTTGGGAGAATCTTTCTCCTCTTTTAGAAAAGAACATCAGGCTAAACAATCACAAAAATTATATATGACATTAAATCTTCTTTTGTTTCTATTATGAAGATACAAAAATGAAAGAGTAGGAATCAGCCACTTAACCATGATTTAAAAATCCAGTGCTTCCGAGGCATTCCAAGTTTTAAATGTGAGATCACTTTTTTGGGGGTAAATGACATAAAAGTGCTGTCATGGGAAACATGATTTGAGAAAACCTTCTGTTTATCAAGGTCAATAAGGTTAAAGAAGATAAATAGAATAATTTCCTTTCCTTGTGCTCAAGGGAAAGAGGACACACTGTCAAGGTAGTAGTATGTATGGATTTGTTTTTCACAGCTCTTTATAATGCACTTTCTTTTCATTTTGAATAACAATTCCTTTTTTTCGGGGTGAGAAAACATTTCACAATGGCAAATGAATATCGGTAATGAAGAGATAACCTTTCACTTTCATTGTACCAGTTAACAGGTTTGCAAATTTTTTTCTTTTAAGAGTGAATTTATGTACTGGGGAGTTGACATTGTTACTTGTGCCGCAGAGTTAGTTGAAGTAGGACAAATGCGCTCACCGAGAACGCAGGAGGTGAATATATTCTAGCTTTTAACTTGAAGGTTATGAACTAGGTATTTTAAGCCTTAAGTAAGCAAAAATGTTTGATAGGCTGAAGAAAGGACAAAAAAGGCCCACTGAGCCTTCAGAACATGGAGGCAAAGACGGTCTCCAGGGTAATGGATAAAGAAATTACAGACACAGGAAGGAGAAAGTTGAGGTATATTTTTGCTGAATTGCAGCCACATAAATGTTAAGTTTTCACTCTCCCTGTTTGCCTAATTTCCGCTACATCGGGAGGGGAAAGACTGCACTCCTCCAGTTTTCTGCAGACAACTGTCTTTGATAAACCACCTCGTGGAAGAAACTGTTTTTCTCCGTGGATTTGGACATAGGAATCCATGCTGACTTGCTCAGACTGGATGTCTGTGTGTGTGTCAAGACAACAAAGTTCCTGAAGTTTCTCACTTAAAGTGAAGAGAGCACCTCACTAGTACTGGAAGCTGAAGCTTGATGTTTGACTACCCTGTGGTGGAAGAACATGTCTGGGGCAATGTTGCTGTTGCTGTCCTAGCTGGGAGAGCAGTGGAGAAGCTGCAGAAAATCTGATATATTCCTAGGATTTCAGCCAATGCCTGACAATCGCTGGTTTTTAAAACTAACTATTTTGTGAGAACACAAAAGATGAAATTGTGGTCTATTCCCGAAAGGTCTCAAAATCAAAAATGCTCCATGCCAAGAAAAGAAAGAAAGAAACAAAAAAACCCCAAACAAAATCCAACCAATCAAACAAAAACCAAAAAAACCCACCCCAAAACCCCAAAAACAAACAGGAAAAAACCCTACAGACCCTGATTCTTGTTTCAAACTGGTAGTATAACAGAGTTATACCTAAGCTGCAGTTGACTACTCTGCTTTCAGTTATTTGGTATTGCACGAGCCTTCACTGCTACTGTTTCATCTTTTATATTCTTCCATATGGGTTTAGAACAGAATCCAAGCAAGAAACTGTCCCCATGGTAGGAGCTGAAGTTAAGGAACGAGTGGGGGAAAAAAATTAAATTCATTTATGTATAAGTACAATTTTTAAAACTTAACAGGTAACTGCTGCTCAGTAGTTTGTGGTCATGTTCTAACAATCTTTCAACATAGCCTTCCAAAATTCTGGACAATCCCAGTAGCACAGTTTTAATTGTCTGGGGATCTGTCTTCAATACTGTGCACTTTGCGTGGTTCTTGTGTGTACCCAAAATAGTTAGTCCAGGCTTTTCTCTCCTGAACTTGGACTTCCAAATGTTTCCTGACTGGCACTCCTGGTATTGACGTAGTTTGATTGCTGAATACATATTGTACTTTACTACAATGTAAGATAGATTTTTTTTAATCATAAACAGTGTTCCATTAACTATTAAGTAGCAAGAAATTGTTAATTTTACAAAAACATTAAAATATTATGAGATAATGGTAACAGTGTATATTAAACTCTACTCATAGCCATGACATATTATTAAATCATATAAATAGGATAAAAACAACATGAAATCATCCCACTCTGTGAATGAAATCTTAAGATTTTGAGGGTATAATTTTACCTAAGGAAAAAATTGTAAAAATTCTGTTTCATAGATCTTGTCTGATTTGAAGCACTAGCATTATTTTTTCATGAAAGCACGCTGTGCAGAGTAAAAATCTTGATTTTTTTTTTCCCCTCTCACTCATTTTTAGCTGCTCTTAGCACCTCGTATGTTTACAGATGCATTGTGCTAAGCAGTTTTTAGGCAAAAGAATGAAAGTTCACCTTTGAGGAGACCATGGTGTCCAAGCAGCCATAAGATGTCACACTGGGCAGTTACTGGACACTGCTTAACACCTTCAGCTCAGAAAGGTTAAAAATGCACCAGTTAGAATCCCTTTACAGAGGGGACAGGGTTGGTTTTGTTCGCTTTTACCTGTTCTTTGTTGACATTCTCTATTTTGAAACATTCTTGTTAGATACTTGGCGTTTTAAAAATAGTTGTATGCGGCTAGCTCATAGTTATGTCTCATAATGAGTTGGTACTAAATCGCTCAGAATGTCTAGGAAGTTCAGCATCCCATGTATCAGAAGGAAAATTAAAGCAGCATCAGCAGCAACAGCATTTGAGGGTCGCTTGAAGCTTCCTTCCTTCCTTCCGTTTCCTTCCTTCCCTTTCTTACTTTTTCTTTCTTTTTTCTTGATCCAGTCACAAATCTTCTTTTTCTCCAAATGTTTTTTCATTCACTATGCCCGTTTCAACTATTTCCCACTGCACCATAAGCTCTCTGCCACACAGAGTCGCTTTTGCTGTTTTAAGTCGCTGTTCCACGTTATTCATTTATTTATTTGGGCTTGGCTTTCTCTGGCTTTTCCTGCAGGCTTATTAGCACAACTCCATGTAACTTAGTAGTCTGTTCTCCCAGTCCCTGCTACCTGTGGTCACAGTAGCCTGCTTTCCTCGCTCACCTTCTCCCTTAATGCTGATGAAAAACAGCCCACTGAAGATTACATGGAGCATGAAATAGCCCAGGAATGGCTTTTCTCGCGCTACTTAAACTTCATTTAATGAAGCTGAAATACAATGCCATCAGCTGAAAAATGTGGTGGGAATTCACCTCATCGGCTCAGGAAAGCATCTGCTGTGGTGATCTGAAGCTGTCTTAGCTAAAGGCTGAACAGTGCTATTTTTAAAGCACATTCCCATCATGGAAACAAGGAAATGGAGTTAGTGGAGCACGGAGGAATGATCTGAAATTTGGGATGTGTGTTATAGGTGAGAGTTCAGTGCAGCAAGTCAGTGAAGTTAATGCTTAGGTCTTTTCAAACTCTTAGCAAAATCAGTTTTTCAATTCTTTTAAGTATGTCACCCTCATGATTCTGTTTTTGTTTAAATGGTGCTCAAATTCCTCAGATTTTTTTTATTTTATTTACTATTTCTGAATCTTCCCCACCTCCTCTTTAGCAGTAATATTTTGCCAAGTTGAACACTGTTCCAGGCTGTTCATTGCTCCAGGCAAAATAAGAGTCTGACGCTGTTTCTTCATAACAAACCCCCATTCCAACCCAATCCAAAATGTGTATTTCATCTCTGTGTTTGGGTTTTAATTTTGCTGACCCAACACACAAAAAGAACAACTAGAAATTTACTGATCTACTGAAATAACTAATGATCTGTACATTAGGAAGGCATAAAGTTGTTTAAAATTAAGCAGAGCCCTAGGACTATGCAAAATACAAGACTGACCCCTAAGCTCTATGCAATCAATATTTGATTACACAGAATCAACAGAATAAGGAATATAAAATATCAAAAAATTAGAATCCTCCACATAATTCCTGCAGAAAAAAAATCGCTTTGGATTACAAGTTGGTAGGGTCAGTGCAGAGTGTTGGATGCCATTAGAAAGCTCAGAAAGTTTTCTTTCTCAGCTGTGTAGAGATCCCCTTCCTACACCTGCGCAGACAAGGACATGGCAGTCTCTAAAGCAGCACGTACAGAAATTTTTGTGCCTTGAAAGATCTTGGACTTCAGGTTAAATTCATTTTTTTTTTAAAAGCTGAAAGGAGAAATATTTCTGTATTTTGATAAAAGAAGGAGGAATTTTTTTTCCTTAAGATGTTACTTTTAAAATTCAAGTTGTTTAGTGCCTCTCGTATTTCTAGTCTTGGAGACTGCTTCTTGGTTGAAATCTTAGAATAGTCCCTGATGAAATTAATTGGGCTGTGAAATGGTGAGTCAGTAAATGCAGTTTTAAGGTGTTGGTCTTGGACCAAAATGGCTATGGCTGTATGATGAAAAACACTGACCTGGTGTAGGGTTGTTCTCCTGGATCAAATGTGCTCAGCAGACTTTAAAAGGATGACCTCTTTCCTCAAGTCTTTATGTTAGGGCAGATATACCGTTCTTTTGATGCTAACTTTAGGATCAACTCCTTTCCCTGCTTGCAATCTGTACAGAACTGACACTGACCGACTTGATATAACTTGTGTGATGAAGAGCCTGGCCTGGTAGACAAAGGGAGAGCAGCGGACACTGTTTGGACTAGCAGTGGATATTGTCTGCCTGGATTTCCGTGAGGCCTTCGACACTGTCTCCCATAAGATCCTCATAGACAAGCTGGTGGTCCGTGGGCTGGATAAAGCAGCTGGTGAGGTGGGTGGAAAACCGGCTGAGTGGGATTACCGCTCTTTCACTCGTGTTGAGAGAGTGGTGATCAACACTACAAAGTCTAGTTGGGATCCAGTAACTAGCAGTGTATGTCTGGGGTCAACGCTGGGTCCAGTCCTTTTTGACATCTTTATTAACAATCAGAATGATGGCACAAAGTCATCTTTGCTGACAACACCACACGGGGAGGAGTGGTTGACGTGCCGGAGGGTTATACTGCCAGAGAGACACAGAGACCTCAGTGCGCTGGAGAAATGGAACAACAGAACCTTCGTGGAGTTCAACAAGGGGAGGTGTGAAGTCGTGCACGTGGAGGAGAACAACCCCAGGCATAAGGACATGCTGGAGGTCACCCAGCTGGAAAGCAGCTTGACAGAAAATGCCCTGGGGATCCAGGTGGACACCAAGCTGACCAGGAGTCTGCAATGTGACCTTGTGGCCAAGAAAGCCAGTGGTATCCTGGGCTGTGTAAGGACGAGTGTTTCCAGCAGCTTGAGAGTTGATCTTTCCGCTCCCCCTGCTGAACGCTGGCGAGGGCACACATGGACTACTGTGTCCAGTTCTGGGCTTCCCAATGCAAAAGAGATATGGACATACTGCAAAGAGTCCAACAAAGGGCCACAGAGGTGATAAAAGGAACTGGGGTATCTTTTTCATGAGGAGACAACAAAGACTAATCTGCCTGGACAAAAAAAAAGCTGGGGGCAGAATCTTAATTAGGTACATAAATACCTAAAGAGAGGACACAAAGAGGACAGAGACAGGCTCTTTTCAGTGTTGCCTGGTGACAGGACCAGGGACAACAGGCACCAAGTGAAACACAGGAGGTTCTCTGGGCACTGGCACAGATTGCCAAGGGAGGCTGTGGAATCTCTGTCCTGGAAATACTCAAAAGCTGTCTGGACATGGTCCTGGGAAACTGGTTCTAAGTGACCTTTGTTTGAGCAGGTGGGGTTGGACCGGGTAACCTCCAGGGGTCCCATCAACATCAACCATTCTGCAGTTCTGTGATTTGTACTGAAAATAAAAGTGGGCAAATATATTATAATATACGTTCTTACTTCAATTTGGCAGAAATGCAAAATCTTGGCCTCAGACAAAATCTGTTCTGTTGGGTGATCCAGTAGTGAATAGGTCTTGCATTAACCTCTATGAAACCATCCCTTTCTGTTATAGAAGTGTAATACCTTAAGGACAGACAGATCTAATATCTCAGCTGTTTCTGCAGGTGATGACAAGGGTATGATCTAATTTGGGTTTTAATAGAACATGATCTGAAATGAAAATAACTGGACTCACTGTATTTGATAGGCACTGGATTTGTAAATTAATTTTAGAGTGCTCTTTTCAAGTGCTATTTGGTTACACCAGGTATTTGACAGGTTATGTGTTGTCACCAACGAACACATTTACTATTAGAAATCTCCGTATCTGACAGTGCTTATTTGTGAACAAACATAAAAATTGGTACGTGTGTTTCTGCCAACTCAGCCAGCCAGCCTGTTTTAAAACAATGATAAATTATTGTTAAAATCTCAGGGGAATAATGTACAGAAGAAATGAATGCAGCACATTTATTGAACAACTGTATCTATGAGTTACTTTGTGAATTCTGACACTGAAGAATCCACTGTTCAAGCCACAGTGATGTGTAGAATTGAAAGGACTCTATTCCTGTACAGTGAAGTTATGAATTCACAAGTGTTCTATAGCAGGAGCTATTTGTTTGAGATGAAAAGACACTATTACACTGTCATACTGAAAGATGGCTCCTTTCAGCCAGCTCGGTCAGCGAGATGTTTTGTCTGAAATGTATGAAAAACGGGATGTTTTTATAGCTTTCAAATGAAAAGAGTTGTGTAATAATGGCAAGGGGTTAGAGACAATAAAACCAGTTCACCTTAAACACCTTTCTTCAGAGAAGGCAATTTATATGTTACCTGAGGGGAAGGGCATCCACCCATGTGGGTCTGAAGAGTGTAGCGTCATTTAATTTGTATTTATGGTTTCTATTGTTAAATAGAGGTGTGAAGAATGAATGAAGACTGTGAAGGTTGAATGGCTGCAGACAGCCACAGGACCCTCTTAGGAAAACACAGCAGCACCATCAAGCTCTTCTGTGCTTTTCCTGCTCCTCCTTCTGACAGCTTCCTGAGCGAGGCTGAGCATGATCCTGCCAGGGTGGATTAGTTTAATAACAGGTTTTAATAAAATAGGTTAATAATAATAGGTTTTAATAAAAGAGCCTTGAGATTCGTGTTCTTGGCGTGTTTCTGCTGGGCTCATTTCAGAGAGGACTGAGTCTGGGTGTTTGGAGTTAGGCTGGATTTCAAGGATTAATCAGATTATAAACAGGATAGAAAATTATATCCATACTACAGTAATGTTACTACTATCTGATATAAGAATATAAATCTACAAGTCTGGTGGAAGAGTGTGCATATAGTGAGGAAATATCTGCTGTTTTCAACAAGCTACTCAAGGTGTGGAGAAGCAGCCTAACAACAGAAGCCAAGAGCTCACAGAAAGCTGCTTTGGTCTGCTGAGGAATCTGCAACAGAGACCTCTCCTCACTGCAGAGAAAATCAAACCTCCGAACTGCACATAGAGGCACAGGAATTGGGATATGTGGAACAATCCTCAACATTGTACAGATTTTCTTTTGTGAGGCAGAGTCACATCCACAAAAATTGGGGTTGTAACAATGCAGGTCACATAGCATGCACTGTTCTACCATTTAGCTTGTGAACTTTGCAGGATTAAATAATAATTCTGAATGCATGAGCACAGGAGCAAGTTACTGGGAGACTGAGTTTGTGGCACACCAGCTATTCAACAGAGTTCCCCATGGGAACACCCTAATGCTGGATGCTGCATCAGGAAGCACCTTATGCAGTGCATGTTTGCAGCCTGCTTTTTCTTGTGGGCATCTGCTCACAGCTGTGCTGGAAGTGGTTCTCTTTGTTTTAGACAAAGCAGTTGCACAGTTACAGCTGGTTACAGACCTGATGGTTAATTCTCACTACAGAGAAGTTGGTATTTTCCTCCTTCCTTCTCTTTTTGCTTTTACAGCTGTTCTCTGTGCAGGGGTATGGATTTCAGTGGAGGATTACATGAAGGTAGATATAGAAAGCGGGTCCCAGGATGGCTTTCAGTTCTTGCTCCTCCTCTTTTCTGCCTCTTCAATTCATCCTCATCCCTGGACAAGTGTTCTTTTCAAAAGGAAGAGATATGGCAACATCTCATCATATAGAACTTCGTCCTGGAACCCATTGCTCTTACACCCAGTCATATTGGCGGTAAGGAAACACCAGGGAATTGCATGTATTTGGGAAGCTGAACCAAGCAGGATCTGATCTGAATGTCACACTGAGCAGAGAGACATTTTGCTCAGCTGACACTTTAACAAAAGAAACCTTTAATCCACACTTGGGAAACAAAACCAAACCAATGAATAAATCTTTTAGGCTCACTTCTCTTTCCCCCATGAAAAACATCCTCTCTGCGCTTAAAATGCATCAAGACAAATGGAAAAAGAAATTCAAGCCATTTTCCTGTGCAGTGTCCTAACTGGAGTGCAATATTATGGGATAGCTCCCAAATTAGGTTTGATGAATTCCCTCAGAAAGATGAAGGAGAAAAAAAAAAACCCTACATAAATCTTTCTTGTTCTCATAATTGCAACTGCTTCACATGTTAAGAAACTGCAACATATGAGTGCAAAAAAAGTCCAGGTCACAAGCAATAACTATATATCTCGTGAGAGAATGGTACAGTCAATAATAAAACCTTTAAATCTGTCCTTGCTATCAGACTTAGTTCCTACGGCCCTTATAAATGAAATAATTTGGTTTTCTCATTTAAAAAGAGCTAACTCTGGGGTCCAAAATCAAGCATATATTTTGTTACGTCTCAAGAAAATGTCTCTTTCTATTGACCATTAGTAACCTAAAGGCAATAAGTACCTCCAATCATCCATATAAATCTCCACTTTTATGAGAACTGAAGCTGCCAGATCAGTTAACTTATCATGATGGAAGGCACAGAGGCTTCTGAGATGGAAACTGATATTTTGCAAGCTGTTTTGCTTTATTTAAGCTGAATGCCATTGTAAACTTGAAAAGAGCTACAGGGAGACTTAATTTGAAAACATAAAGGTCACCGAAGGCCTAACAAATGGGATGCCTTTGGCAAAAATGTACTTGCTGACTTGAGCACTACCTCTGAAAATGAAAACAAACCAATATATGTTATAATCAATTTGAATGCACAGAGACTCTGGGTGTATTTCCTTTCTTAAGGTGGCTGAGCAGACACAACCTTAGTGCTATTTCAGCCAGACAAGTCTATTTGTTCTCACTTGAAGTGTGATGTTAATAGTAAATAGTGATAACAAATGCTGATTCTGTGGAGCTGCAGACTGACAGAACTGGGCTCCTTATCTCACCCAGAAACAGCCCACGTGTTCATATTCACATAGTTTGCATTTAATCTACACCAGGTAATGACTCTTTCCTGTAGCTGGCCTGAAGAATTGAAAGCAGTGCAGAGACTCTCAATGTACTGCTGGCTACAAGCTCCAAAACTAGGGTACAAATCTGTCATCTCATACTAATGTATTATGTTTTATGAAAAAAAGCATAGTATTAGAGAAGAAAACAGATGCCAGTGAGAAGAATCAGAAATGAAAATAAACCATGTTTTTTCACGGGTGGAAAACAGAAAACAGGTTTGGCCACAAATGAGCAGAAGAGATGTACATTCATATATATATATATGTATATATGTAGAAATATTTTTTATATACTCATATATGTGCACATATGGGTTGTAGAATATGTTTAGATATTTACACAGATTAGGATAACTTTTTTTTTGGTAGCTTCTGATATATGTTAGGGCAATTTTGTATTGACAACAAGATAATAAACTATGGTTCCTTGAAGACGTTTTTCTGTCCCTTTAGCTTCACTCCTGAAGTCACACCTAGACTGAGAGTCCCTCAGAACTTCTTTGAAAACTAGTATCTGAACGTGGATAAGGTAGATGAAATTTTTTTCCCACTAGATTGGCCATCTGCTCGTGATATTCAAGGTAAGATACATATTTGTGATTTGTGGTGTTTATTTCCTTTTATGCATTCACTGCTTGTTGAATTCATATATGATTTCTACGTTCTTCCCATTGCACTGTCATGTACCTGTCACGGTTTGTGCTTATGGATTATAGGTAAAGGAGCTTTTGGATTATACCCATGACTAAAGATGTGGCCTGATTTTCAGAGATTTCAACCACCAACTAATTTTCCCTTATTTGGATTAACTTTGGAATAATGCCTTTTTTAAATGACTTTCCTAATATTCACCACATATATGCGATCAATGTGTACAGCTTCCATTTCATTGTTTTCTCGGATTTAAATCTGCCAGCACATACATTAGAACCTGCTGAATCATCTCTGAATCTGTCACAATGGTCTCTAAAATGTCCCAGTTGTTTGTTTTCGTGTTATCATGAAAAGGGACCATGACTGACAGATTATTTGGGATTTTTGAGGCTGCAGGGAGAGCTGTTTCGTGGCAAAACAGTGCATGAATGAGCCACACATTTATAATATCACAGAATGGTTTGGGTTGGAAGGGAACTTAAAGATCATCTACTCCCTGCCATGGGCAGGGAACTTTCCTCTGGATCAGGCTGCTCAAAGCCACACACCACACTGCTGGAATGGGTCAGTTCTGTACTACCTGCACAGTTGTATTCACATTTCTGTGAGGGGTTNCAGTTATCAGCTTGAGAGTCCCAAATGCTGTCATCTTTCCTAAATGCTTCAGTAAAAGGATGCTTACTGTCCCTAAAGCTACATTCACCATTCGGGAGCCAAGTTCCAACAAGGTGAGTTTTTCTCCCATTCCTCCTCCTTTTTTTGTGTTTTTTTTTGTTTGTTTGTTTGGTTTTTTTTGTTTTTGTTTTTTGTTTTTTTGTTTTTTGTTTTTTTTTCTTTTTCCTGGTTGTTGTTTCATTTTCTGACCCAGAGACACTGAACTTACTATTATGCAAAATTAGTGTCAAAGGAGTAAAGACAGCTTTAATGATTGTATTTTACCTAGGTGCATGTGCAGCTCTCCATACATCCTCAGATCAAGTACTGCGAAGATATAACGCAGGACCGACTAGAAAAAAAGTCTGTAATTATTTTTTAGCAAGTGGTTTTCCCAATTACATGCCTGGTAGGCAATTATAGACAGAACACTGATCCTGCAGCTACACACTGCCAACCCAGACATGCTGTATTGGCTTATGGTCTTCTAATACGCTGGAACAAAAAAAACATTCCTATAACAAAAGTGGCTTCACCTCAAATATCATCCTTGATTTTAAACAAGGGTGAGGAATATGGTATTCACATGGTGTCAATATAACCTCCCCATCAGGCTGGTCATATTTGAAAATGTGGGGACATGTAAGCATTCAGATGCTGCTCACGACCCTTCTCAAGCACAGCATGGTAAACCAGGATGTTTACAAATTCTATCCTAAATTGTTTTCCCAGTGGAGACACCGAGGTTATGGGTAAAGTACTAACACATAGGAAAGAAATCTGATAGTAGAAGGCTTCTCGCTCTTGCAAAAGATGTAATGTGGATGTGCAGGGGCACATGAAGTATAATGAGTTCAGCTAGAAATAAGATTTGGTTTCCCAGAGCTGAGGGAAATTAAACATGGAAACAACTTTACTCGGGAAGCAAGAAGGTCCTCAAGTGTTGTGTGCATGCTTTTCGACACAAGATTAAATGTCTCCCCAAAACACAGCCTTTAATTCCAAAAGACAGGCTTCAATTCCACATCCTAGAAGAACTCTCTGGCTTGTATTTATAGAACACTTGGTAATTGCCATCTTTTGAGAATATGAAGTCCCTATATCCAGAAGTTAGCTTCAAAAAATTATCCAGTCATTAAATATAGGCACTGAGAGTAGGGACAAAAGAATGATACTTCAATAGGAAGTGGAAAAATATATCTCAATAGCTTCAGTTTGCCTGAATGGATGTTATTTCAGAAAGCTGTTTTTGGAAACCAGTCCTAGTAAGGTAGAAGTTCCCTTACTGAGTCCCTGTACTATAACCCCTGATGCCTGGGATTAACTCACGCTTTTTAGGGTAAAAAGGATTTGGTCACCCCTGAGAAGCTGAAGATGTGTGAAATCCTTTGCAAAGCTGAGACACCAGAAGGGTTTATTTTAATGTGAAAGGACAGAAAGGGAGGTGATACTGTAAAACCAAAAATAAACAGGAGAAGGACTGGGAGAAATAGGAACAAAATACCATAATTTTTTAAAACCCAAGAAAGCTTAGTTTTGCGGGCAAGATTTATTAACTGTAAAGTTCCACTTGCTCCAACTTCTTGACCTACTCTGAGCTCAAAACCAAACGTACATGTGGTTTCATACTATGTTTTATAGGGCATTATAAAATTGTGAGGGACAAACCAGTCCTAGCTGCAGTTTTTGGAGGTGATGTACAATATGGATATCAGAAGGATCATCTATGGTGGTCACATTTTAACAGCTTTTGGTCTGAAAGCTTATTTAGGGCTTTCATTCAACAGACTTAACACTGTGGCACATCTGGACTTTTTTTTAGCCAGGTTTATCAAGGCCGATAAAGTGACTCTACTCCCACTGTTCACTGAAAATTAAAAAAAAAAACAGAAGAGAAAATATCTTCTGATTAACCTAAGTGACTTTTAAACCTCTCCTGTTTATTTTTTTTCCCCACTGAAGACCATTGTTTTTGTTGAAGATGAACTGAATAATGTAGTTAAGGTGTAACCACTTTTTCTAGTTTCGAGAAACAAGAAATATATTTTGAAGGAAATTTTCACCTGGAATGCTATTTTAGAGTGATATGACAGGATTCTCTGGCCAAAATTAGACTACCTGCATGCCTAAATTAAGGCAGAAATTGATGGAGACACACCAACTAACCCAACTACAATGTGTGTTGTGCTCCCAGAGGTAATTTTCCTTCCTATGGAATGCCTTTCTGTGGGTGGAAATAATACAGAATGAGTTGTGGACATGCTCTATGAACGGTGTTACTGGTTGTGCAATTCAAAGATATAATCACTTTGTAAAGAGCCTGGCAGATTTTTTCTGGATATAGTAGTATTATTGCAAACGTGTGTCTCTGGCAGTCCATAATGAGTAAATCTAAATCCTGCCTTACTTAATGTGGACACATAATGACCTTCACTGAGGACAGATTGCCTGTGCAACGCTATGTATCATTAATGAATACAGAAAAGGAAGCAGGCTCAGAGTAAATCATATATCAAGTCTAAGACCAAGACAAAAAAAGTGCTCAGTCCTACTCATAAAACGTCTTTTCTGTAAAAGAACTCTCTCATCTAGCTTTAGTGTTGTACACCAAGTTCAACCAACTAATTAATGTCAATTTGAGTATATTTTTCAAAATGTTCATTCCCTATACTCGGTGCAAGGTACAAATTTCTTATTAGATGAGATTGAAAAAATTTATATTTCAATACAAAAGGAAAAGTTAGAAGTTCTCGTTATATCATATTAATCTCATTGCATTATTTTTCCCCCCAAGTGAGCACAGCACATACATCCACTGTGCATCACGCTCTGTGTATCTATTCTCCTTGGATAACACATTTAGGAATGAAAGCCAGCCTTTTGGTTGCAACCTTTGGCAAGTGTATCTAAGAGCACAGCCTGACCCTATTTCTTTGCTTAGCTTTATTTTCCTGCCATTCTGCAAATCAAAAAATGTGGCCTCTTTACAGTACAAAGGAGTGATGTATAACTTTTTATACAAAGTCCTGATCACAAAGGGATGCACCTTCAGATTTGTGTCTTAAACCTCTGCTATGGATTTTGACAACATATTGTTCCAGAGTATCAATTTGTTTTGTTGTGATTTTTATTTCCCACCTTTGGGAAGACAGGTTTTATTGTTACAACTGTCAAAGCCTGCTCTTTTTGCCAAGGTACTTGTGGAGAAGGAAAAAGAAAAAATGATACACAGGCAGTAATGGAGGCTGAGAACACCTGATAGATGCCTATTGTGAGGAAAACATGTTGCTTTCATCTCCTGGCCCTCCCTATTTTGTTTGTTTACCTTTCCCTGAATTTTCTGGAAATGCTGTCAACATTTTTCTATAAGTGGACTATTACATACAGAAAGAGGAGGTGTTAAATTGTTAGTGCCTCCCTGCCCTACCCAGTCTCTTCCTAGCACTGAAGATAAACTAGTGGATGTTGTGGTAACTTTTTATTCCGTCTCACTGTTTAAAACAGAAAAAAAGGTCTTTAAAAACCCCGACACTTTCTGTGCAATAAGAGAACCTGATTCGAACATGTCGAGGGTGAGGCAAAACCCTACAGGGTCTCTCTAACAGAATAAGAATGTTGTTGGTTAGAGAGATAAAACTGTTCAGGTATTACATAAAAGAACATTGAACTCCAAGGACAAAATAAAGAAAGGCAGCGTGGTGGCTCAGAATGGTCTGTGAACCAGGAGACACAGATAATACTACAAGGATTGACACTCACCTGCACATGCTGTGACTTTGGGTTTATTTTGGTTTGATCATATGTATGACAGACCCTTTGGGCAGAATTAGTCTGACCACGTTTATCTAGAACTTAGCTAATTACCTTAAACTCTCTTTATAGCTGTGGAGAGACATTCACAGGTGATTCGTCTCTTCCCAGATGAGTGAACCCTTTAAAACAGGTCAGAGGAATGGCATCTTGACTCTAAAGGCAGCCTGAGACACAAACTCAGATGCCAAAACTTGTTATACAGTCAGATTTCCCTCTAATCTGGATCAGAGAACAGATCCTTTGTGGATATTTGCCATGACTTCTGTGTTTGTTTTCTATATGGGTTTTATGGGTGGCTTCATCCAACTGAAGTGAGGCAATCAGGTAAAAAAGAAAGATTGTGATATTAGTCATACATAGAGAAAATTTGTTTTCAGTGAGACAACAAAAAATTTTCATTCCCTTTCTTCCTGTTAGATTCCTCCTTCCTACTATGTTGTTTCTGATGTCCTTTAATTCAGTGAAGGAATTTTGGGGTTGGTCTTTCACTCCATCATTTTTCTGAAGTATTCATCTGTGTCTTATTCTCCTATTCTGGAACATAGAAGAAAGCACTACTATTTTTAGAGGTTTACTATAAATAGAGCCATGTAAACAGATCATTTTCTTCATCAGCCTCTGAACGGAATTGTTTTAAAGCATTGCCTTTGTTCTTTTCCAAAATAATTTTAGAGACGTGGGGGGGAAAAAAAAAGCCCCAAACTTCTTTTTAGCTCAAAGAAGTAATTTTTAGGCACTCTTTTGAGTGACTCAGTCACTGATATAAATTTATGCTCAGTCTTTCTTATTGGAGAGTCAAGACTAAGCAAGGAATTGGCAAGTGCTTAGCAAAGATTACCTGACTAAGCCACATGGAGAATGAGAGAAAACACTGTTGCAATGGGAGATACCAGCATGAGGATATTATATGATAGTTATGTGATGGTTTGGGCATTTTTTTTCTGATGCATTGGGAGGAAGTGCCAAAAGCTTTCTGGTAAAAGCAATGTTTGCAACTCAGCTTTCTGCTTCATGAGTTGTTTGATTTACATAAATATAGTACTGCAAAGAAAAAGGTCAAACACAAAACCAGTTTTCTAGCTTTAATAATTTTAGCTACATTTCTTAGTGCACAGTGAATATTTAGGGTGGGGGAGAGTTCAAGTGTAATCCAATGGTTGTTGATGCTGGGAAAAGTAACTGGTACAAAGCAATTTTATCTTCATTTCTGCAGCTCACATTCTTGATGTTGGCAAGTGCAAATCTAGTTTTCCTTTGGGTTAGGGGAGAGGAAGGAGCAGATAACTGTTATCTCTGCAAATTCCTCCCTGACCTTTAAAAACAACTTACCTGATATATTCACAATGTTCATCCTTCAACAAAGCTGGACTAAGGGTAAGTCCTCCTGGGCTGAGCTTGCAGATCTGTGTATTCCAGTTTCAGCTGGCAAGTAAAGTAAACCAAAGTGGAATGAGTTATCTGAAAAGTAGTAGCTGTGACTGCTGGTAAAGGGAAATGATAGGAAGGCTTTCAGGCTGCGTGACTCCCCTACACTCAGCTGCCCTAGATAAGGCTTTTATGGTTCTTCTCTTCGCAGGAGTCAGTTCACAGCTGGAGACACTTAACCAGCTTTAGTCACCGGCGTTGGCGCAGGAGAGTCCCTGCACTCCCAGTGTGTCAGAACGCCCTGCTAAATCCTCTGGGACGAAATCAGTGCTCTAACTCCTGCCTTTCCCACTGCCTCTTCGGCCTCTCAAGCACTTTCTGCACGTGAGCCATGTGAAGGGGCTGAGTTGACCCGAAGGACAGTGTAGGGACAGCAAATCCCATCACCGGCGGTGGCAGACACCTCCTCACATCCTGAGTCAAAGGTGACGTCGGGCTTCATTTGCTGCTTAATTAAAAACCCTCGCACAGGTCCTGTCTGTGACAGTAAGAGCAATGTACCACGAGCGCTAATTCTAATTGAATTTTCAGGCTTATGGAGTCGAAAGAGGAGTGAAATGCACAGATACTTTTATCAGCCCTTATTAGCTGAAAGACCCTGTCACTGGGTACTCTTAGGTAGAGAAGGGCCCCTCTGTTATGTTCGTGAGGCACAGCCATCTGAGCCAAATGAGACCGTGCTAAATCATGCTAATGAAACTCTAAATTGATCATCTATTTCAAGGCCCAAGACCCCTCAGTATCAGAAGGGAATTTATTTACTTTTTAGAAAGCTTTCGTCAAGATTCCAATACAGAAAACACGTGGCGTTACACAAGGTTGGACTTGATGATCTTGGAGGTTTTTTTGAATCCTAATGATTCCATGATTTTATACGGATAGTCTGCTTTCCTCTCCTATTTTTTCTTCACATTAAGTGGAGTGAAATCTTGAGCTTTGAAAAAAAAAGAAAATATATATATATATGCATGTATGTATCAAATATAATTCATTCCATGTTGAACAGTCCAATGCTCAGGTTCTGACAAACAGTTAAACACACTAACTTTCCATTATGACTGTGTATATAACCTAACCACAGAAAAATTAATTCACTGTTTCTCTACATGGGGCACAAAGCTTGACAAAGCATCTGCCTGAACAGTGCTGTGTAAAAATAAAAATAATCAGTTTTGTGCAAGTTTCATGAGTCAAGCTGCCAAACCAGATCTTTGAAATGGATAGATTGCCTAACTTTATTCATATATCTTATGGTAATTTCCCTCTCCTAAAGTATAAAAATGACAGATATGAGTGTTTTGTGGTCTTTTTTTTCCTCCCTTACATCTTTAATTTGGAAGTGAATTTAAGCTCTAGAAATTAGTAGGGGCTGAAGAATAACTTGAAGCACTTTGCAGAACAGGAATGCAGAATTTGCATCTGAATCTAGGCTGTAGACTAAGAACATGGAAGTGTCACTACAGACAAAATTCAGAGATGCTATTTCTGCCTTACATTTCCATCTCATTTGGAAATATTTTTGTTCCTTTGCTGCAATGCGTTCCATTACCGAAGCCTACAGGGTCATATATATAGAAATGGAAGACCAGATATATGGCCAAACCTGTGTGATTGTGGCACAACAAGAAGAGACCCTCTGCCTGTAAAACTCTCAGAGCTCCTTGGATTATTTCATGCTCTGTGTTTCTACTGTGGGTCTTCATCCATGTGATTTCCATATGAAGCTTAGCTTGTGGATTCTGTAGCAGAGGATCAGTGAAATAAGACATGATGTCTAGCTTGTCAGTGATTATCTGCAGGAAAAATACAGAGAATTTGGAAACCATCCAATGGAAGCAAATTGTGAAAAAAGAAGACTTGAGAAATAAGCTACACCCTTTTTTTACAGCACGAGAAACTAACTGTTTACTAATATCTTTATTATGCTTGTTTACTGCTCCCTAGTGCCTAATTATTATTTTTAGGGATTTAAGCTTTATTTCATCACTTTAACATAACAACTGTCGCTTGAGTTGAAGAAACAGAAAGGATAGAATCTGCAATACACAGAGTACAGCTGGTTGAACTGTTCACAGCAAATCATTTACTGGCTCAGTTAAGCCTTATTATCTCTTTGAAAATTGTCCAGACACAGACTTTGATTATTATGAAATTGTTAATTACCCAAAATTGTTTGACAAACATTTTACAGAAACAGAGTCCAACTTATGGGCTGGTCTCAAGCTGCCTGTTATTCACCACCCCGAGCTCCTGCTGTGTGATAGTGGGACAAACACAATATCTGGTGGATATTTGGATGTACGAAGTCAGCAGAGGAGAAGCCAGTAGATGGTGCTCAAGGATGTGAAGCCAAATTCTGGGGTTTAGGGGCGAGGAAAATGTGTTACTGAGCCCCGCAGACGTCAATTTTTGGCTGCATTCGTACCTACGCTTAGCAGGTAAGTCCCCTAGTTCTTTGGCTTCCTACCCACCTGAAATATTTAAAAAATTTGAGGAGATGGAGCTGAGAGGTTTCTGGGGAGTTGTGTAAACTATCCTTGTGAGCTCATGTTACCAGGAGTAATCACAGCACTGCTCTGGAGAGAAAAATCCCAGTGTAGAGGAAAGCTTAGGCAGAAGGGCAAACTGCATCCAAAGATCACAGTTCTCCATTCTTTTCTTTCCCTCCGCAGAGCTGGTTTATCATAAAAATTCTCCTCATTTGCACCCTGACAGCAGAAACAACCTCTTTAGGCTTTGCTTTATACACTTCAAATACACTTGTATCAGTGATTGTCATCTAGGACTGATGTCCACACCATGTTACCCGTTTTTTTCAGAAGAATTTTCCTTTTTGAAAATTAGCATAACCAAATCTTCAGACACTTGTGCTAAGAGCTTCCTCAGCTGCATGAATTCCTAATTGCCTCATTGCTAACCTGAAAGATTTGGATTTTCCTAGTCTAAGGTTGAGAAGTCCAAAGGGAGATGTGATAATTATCTTCCAGCACATAAGAGGTTGCTGTGAAGTAGGAGGCCACAAATTTCCCATGTCTCCTCCACAGAGTGCAAGTTTTAACAGGCTTAAATTACGGCAAGGGATATTTAGTCTGAACATTAAGGAAAACCTTTATAACTTTTAATGAAGCACTGGATTAGATTTCTGAGAGTATATCCTTATCAACAGTGATTTTTAAGCAAAGGCTAGAAAAAACATGTCAATTATATCATAAATAAAGTATGTTCTGTTCTAAAGAATGTGTGTAAATACGTGTGTAGGTGATCTGGATGAGTTCTCAAAATCTCTTCCATTCTAAATTCTGGTTTGCTCACCAAAAGTAGATTCCATTGGCTGTTTTTCATAGTTCTGCAAATAGGTTTTTGATAATTACATGTGGTGCAAAGACTGGATTTATCCATACAGGCTTTTTACCTGACATACCTCTACTTATCAGTTTCCTTTTAAGTCCTATAAATACTCTGGATTTCCAGTTCTTGATAAGGTAAGCAAAAAGCCTGCTTGTGTGCTTCAATTCTCACTGCTTTTTATGGAAAGAAGATAAAAGAGACATAAAACATTAAGTCTGCAATTTGGTCACACGCATATTTCATAAATGCAACTTACTGAGTAATATATGGAAGGCTTTTGCAGGCAATCTTTACGATACACACTTCGTTTGGTGAGTGAGGTGCTTGCATTATTGATTTTAATAGAATTTTGCAGAATAAGGATAAATTGTGGTAATACTGCACAAGAAGGTGCAGCAGACTAAGGCTCAAATGGCTGCTGGTATATATTCTGTGACCAGAACACTGTTTTATGACCAATAAAGGCAATTCCATAATACACAAGGTCCAAGTGCAATAAACAGGGCTTTGGTATCATAGATTTCACCAGGACTCCGAGCAATAAAAATGTTTATGATGTGGAGCATTATGGTGGTATATTGCTTGGAAAACATGCAACAATATGAATGGGATTGTGTTTGCAGCAGCATTTTAGGAAGGCTGTGGTTTGCTCAGAGAAGAATACATCCACTTTCTAATGTATGTCTGAATAACTTTGTGTTCCCATTGCTGTTAACAGCGTCTTCCGTATAATTTGCCCTGTTTTCTCCCTGTAATGTGTCTTCCAAACTGGGGCATGTGTTGAAGGCATGGAATTCATCTTGCTGTGTATTTGGACACAGATAATACCTATCTCAAAAAAACACCTGTTTTATTTGGGTGATTCTTTGTGAGTTAAATAACAACCAATTGCTTCTGCACGGTGACCGCCCATTTGTCTGCTCTCCACTCTCACTGTCAGCAAGATATTTTGCCTCAGCCCTCAATGAAAATGAATTTAGCCCATAATGAAAGGATTCTGGTGGTATCCCTCTAGCAATACACATCTCCAAAAGATGCAGTCTTGTAGTGTACTACCACTGTATCATTATACTTGATTTTCATTTATGGGCCTTCCCATTGCACCCTTAGTTGGAGCCAGCTTGATATTAATAGCAATATCAAAACAGAATAGATTTTAATATGAAACTCATTATTAATTTTGAATATTAATATGGGACAAGATGAGGAAAAAACTAAATGCTGTTTAAAATACTGGTTTGTACATATGGGTGTGTATTTATATAAACGTTTGTGTGCACAAAAGAAGAAGTTATGTTGGAACTGATGCATTCAATTCCACTTTACTGGAGTGCAGGATGAAGGCTGGTCCAGTAAAGGTGTTGTGCCAGATTGAATGAAAGATTTGTGACACTCTCTGGGTGAACGGGAGTGGAGTGCGCCGATGTGTGTATTCACTCCTGTGCTCTGGGTTCTAGAGCAAGGACTGTTAAATGGAAATATAGCTCAAATGGGTTGCTTAAGATGGAGAAAGAGAAGAAAAAATCAGCATCAAAGGACTGACTTACCCAAACTGATGCAAAATTTAGTGGCTTGGTCATTACTAGAACCCAGGTTGCCTGAATATTCAGGCCACTCTGTTTTTGAGGTGAGAAAAAAACCATAAAAATTAAGTGGTCTTGGATGCCAAAGGATTTCAAATCCTGAATTCTAGTCTATTAAAGCAGTAATTTTGCACATCAAATGGACATATGGCAAAAAAAATATTAGGAGGAAAAGGGATTTTGCAGTAAAATTTTATTGAACCAGTCCTTGTTGTTCTTGTTTTTTAACTACTAATCTGCTTCGTTTTGGTTTTAGTGTTAATCATTTATGAGAAAAAAGGCAGGGAGGGAAAGAAAGAAAATTCTGAAGAAATAAACACTGAATTGATGGAACACAAAATTCCCATGTATTTCAGCATGACTTGCTCATGGCGACAAAGTCTTCTGCATTGCTATTGTAAACCTTATTTTTGTTTAATAAAGTTTATACATTCTGTCAGTTTTTAAATTAACTGCATGGCTGGCTCTGACTTCAGTCATGACATTTTAAGACCATGTAAACATAATCACTGCCTGTGAATGAAATACAGGGATGTGGAACTGGCAGAGACGGCAGGGAATGTGAAGGGAAAACTTGTCATTTTACTGAGGAAACAAAACAGCAAAAATATATTTCCAAGTAACTTCCCTACTGCTTTTCTTCTTCAAAAGAAGCATAAGATGGTTATTAACCTTTCTTTTTCATGAAAATATGGCTTTTTATCCTTAGTTTGAATTTTTGATAGTACTTTTTCACATTCATTCCAAATTGGTCATCAATATTATACGAAATAGAATGTTGAAAAATCATGAAACTAGACTTTTGTCACTCAATTTTCTGATTGAGGGACAAAAGAGAAACAAGGGAATAAAAAACGGTCTGTTTCTTCAGATGAATTTGGTACATTTACAGCCACAGTTTGTTAAAAATATATATATATAGAAAGAGAGAATTAGGTGTGAAAGTAAAGTAAAAATGTAAATAGTACGGAGTTACTACATTTTTCCTGATCTAATTGATGTAACTTTCCATACTGATTGTATTTCAAGGGCTCATCTGTATTGAAATAGAAATGTTCGTGTGAGAAACCCCAGCACATCACGGGCTCTGTGCCACTGGGAGATAATGAAAATGCCTCTCTTTGAGACCAGCTCTGTTCTCCGCCCACTCTGAGGCTGCATGTGGCTAAATCTGTGTGTCACAGTAAGACCCTCAAGGTTCTCAGGTGGCAACAGATGTATTGCAACATCTTCTATGAATGTTAAGGCTGCCCAAGGAGGTATCTATTACTTCATTTGATTACAGACCATTGTCCTCCTTACTGGGCTCACTTTATCAGTCTGACAAGAATGTGGAATATATTCTCAGAGAAATTACAGACCATTGCATTCCTCACTACTTTTTTTGCTTCTAGTGACAAGTGCACTTCTAATTATATATATATATATTCCAAGCTGAAATTCTTCACTGGTGATAATTTTCACCCTGGGGATAGGATGAGAGAACCAACCTGACAGGTCTTTATCGTGTTGCCTGATGCAGCAGTGGAAGGTGCTCAGACAGAGCTGTGGAAAACCTGGTAAAAAAAATCTGTGTGGCTCAAACTAAGCTAGAAAATGCACTGTTGAATGAGAGACACAGTCTTTATGTAACCAGATGGGAATGGAGTCTGGTGACCTACAGATTTCTTATTAGAACCTTTGGTCCCGTTCATCATACAGGGTCCCGCTATATTAAAGTCTCTCTTCAGAAATTATTGCTCTAAGTTATGCACTGACTTTACTCCTCCTCGGGCTTTATTGCATAAAAGCTATGCTTACAGAGAGGAAAAAACCAAAGCAAGAACACCGAAACTGTGAAATGTGGTCTTAGAACTGCAGTGATAAATAATTTTGATTGAAAGAGTATTTATGCTCATTCCTCTCTTCTCGTTGGTGTTGGTGTAATCCAGAAATCACCTAACCTCACTGAGAAATTAATAACAACTTTCACATTTTTTTTTAATTTAAAACTTTTTCATCCACCTTTCAGTAGATTAGCAGGATTAAAGCTTTCAAAGTATGTTGAAAATATGGTTTAATGAGAACTGATGTGCTAAATCCTCAGGTGACATAAATCAGCTTACCTTCAGCGATTTCAGTAAATACAGTGTTAATAAGAATGATATCAGATCAGTGTGGAAGACAAGAAAACAGTAGGCAAAATATAAGCCCACCGCCCAGTGTCTGTAGGAAAAACCACGTGAGATTAAAGAAGGGATGGGTGTAGTTCGTGTTTTTCCTATACAGAGATCTCACTTCCAGGCTGGAAGGAGTATATACACAGGACACTCTGGGATTAGTTCAAAATATCTTCTGGGTTCCTTTCGGGAATTGACAGTAAACCTTTTAAAAGACACAGACAGCTAAGGCTTACTAGTAACACAAGTGAGAAACTATCGTGATGAGAACAGTTAGAATTTCCCAGGGGAGTTAGGCAGGATGCTGGATGTCAGGAACGTGTTGGAGTGAGAGAGGTGAGAGCGCACCCTGCCCTAGACAAGAACATATGCTAACTGCAAATAGTTTCGAAGAAGGTAACTTATTTTATTTATATATGGAATAATTCGTTTCTCTAAATGTAGGTAGTTTATTCCATTTCAGATGCCCCGGGACATTAAACATATTTATATTAGGCTAATGAATGAGAGGAGCTATTCTGGAGTGGCAGCTACAGTCTGGACAGGATATCTGTAACATCCCAAATGACATGAGAATCCTGTGTTTACGCAACTGAATTAATGCTCCGATAACTCTGCTGTTTTCTTCATTGCAAATTAAAATGAGAAACATGAGTGCTATGGAAAACTATGTCACATTATGATATCCACTTGTCCTCTTGACCTTTATTTCCACGTGTGTGAGGGGAGAAAACTTTTATTTTAGAATTCATGATGTACGTGTTTGTTTCAGCTGACCCAAAAATTTTCTGATATGTCCATCTTTCATCTACTTGAAGGATCCTCGAGTATCAGGAAGTCATTTAATCTCCCCAGAAGTAGATTATGTTGTAAGAAAGATGATGTGAGTATCTTGAGAATCAGTAAAGACATGTACCACTGGACATGGAAATATTGAGTGTAATTTGAACAGACTTTATACTGCCCTGACTTCTCCCACAGGACCAAAAGTAGTTCTATAATGAGTATGATTTCCCTTAGATCTGCTTTGCTCAGGTTATTCCTGGGAAACAGTGACAGAAGAACCAAGGAATGGTCTCCAGCAGAATCCCTTGCTAAGTCAAACTTGGCCAGTAGTGGATCAGAAAGAAGTCTCATAGTTTATTTTTCCCAGTACCTTTTTCTTGTAGAAGGTTACATATTTGGGTAATGTATTTCTATATAAAGACCTCAAAGTCAATTGTGGAGGAACAATAACACGGTGATGTTATAAAAACAACAGGAGATTTGTTACCAGATCAGGAATGGGAGTTTAGAGAAAACATACCTCACTGAGGATATAACGTTTGAGAACATAAAACCCAATACGGAATATGAATATTTTCACTGATAAATCTGAGCATTTAGATTTTTCAATGCGTGAGAATCTTGTGTCATGAAATTGCTATAAAAGTCAGAAAACAAAATTGCATTTTGGCAAGATGCAAGGTCGTTATTGTATATCAAAATGTATTGTCCACATATATTTTGAAATTTTCCTAGGTCCTGATTTAAAACTTTCTCTGGAAATTACACCATGTTGGAAATATTAACAGGGACTTAGGAGGCCCATCAGGTGTCTTGACATGCAGTCAATACAACTGGCAAAGGTTACTGAATACTAAGCAAAAGAAGGGGAATTTATTGTTTACCCATGCCAGTACAGACAATCTAGATTCTAAATTAAGCATCATATAAAAATAAAATTATCCAAGCTATGTGTCCAAAAGAATTTCCAATTGGAAACATCCACGAGATTAAGTTAAGGAAATATGTGCATAATCCCCACTCCCAAGAGTTGTTGCTAGCCTCAGCAAATGAAGTGGCTACTTTTCTTAAGAGAATGACACTTGCTGTAATTACTAATTGGGGGTTACTTCTACAGAGGGTAATTTTAAATCCATTTAAATTTTCTAAATTATTAGGTATCCTTGGGTCACAGTATTTATTTGCTGTCATATTTCACTTGTCAGCTCTATGGTGAAAGCTACATGGTCATTCAGAGAAAATAGAAACCTATTTTCACTCGTTTATTTAGGTGAGTGTAGTTTTCTAGTGAAGTATCAAAAAATCTACCCCAGAGATAAATAATGTAGCAAAAGTTACCAAAAATCAAGATCAAAAATGAAAGCAAGGAAAGGTGTGTTTTCAGATGAGAAATGGAAGAAAAATGGGAGCTGAGGCAGAAAGCCACATGATATATCTGCCTTCAGGACCACGAGGACTGTCTCCTGTGGGAGAGCCCCAGGATGGATCAGGGGAAGACCATGAGGAGTCCTCCCCTGAGGAGGAAGGAGCAGCAGAGACAACGTCATGGACTGACCACAGCCCCCCATTCAGGAGTGAAGCTGAGCCCAGGAAGAAGGGAGAGGCAGGGGGAAGGTCTTTTATGATACACAGGAAGCAGTGTGCGTCCTGTGTTTCTTCATATTAAAAATATTGATTTACTGGGAGAAAGAGACTATTAAACGTTGCCCTACTTCTGCTGCACGCTGGGCACGCAGACTTTGCCCACAGAAGAGGAATTTGGATGAAAAAGTCTCTTCATGTCAATGTAGAGCTGGTTTTAGAAATGAAAAACTAGGGCAAGTGCTCAAGATTAAAGAATTCTCACAATGAGTAATTTACATAGCAGAATGAATCATCCAGTGTTCGAATGAAAGAAGGAAAGCACTTCTACCTTTACATGTTCCTGAAGGCTCACTCCTTTGATGTCCAATGCTGGCTGTAAATAGGCCTAAGAGCAAGACAGATGGCAATGGCCTTGCTCTGGGTAGTATCCTCCAGATGATGAGTCCTCAGCAATCAGGAAATCTCATTCATTCAGGAATTTGTACAGTTCTCCAAATCCCTGAAGCAGGAAAAACGTTGATGTCTCATTTTAAGTATAATTGTTGCAAAAATGAGAGATGGGACCCTCTTATCTGAGGTGACCCAGGATGCAGTGGAAAAACTGGAAGACGAACTCAAGTATCTCCGTCCTCTAGACAGCACTGTCTCCTGCGAAGAAAACACTCCTCAACCATAACCTTGGCAGCAGAATAGATAATTTTGTGCAGTAATTTATCCTTTACATTTATCAACATAATTGAAAGGGAGAGTGTTTTGAGTAACTTCAGCTTTCAGGGTGCAAACAGAAATGGGTAGCAGAGAAGAACAGAGATGTTTTTATTCCATGTGGCCAATAATGCCAATTTCTCCTCTCTTTTCTCCTCTAATTCGTCATTCAGTCTTTACAAAAAAAAAAGGCAAATCCAAATATAAGCACATTGCAAATGTGAGAGCAAATAGTGCCTGGCTGCTGAACGCATCCACACATAATTCCAGAGAGCAGGTACAGAGCTGTCATTATCCAGAGAAATCAGACTCTTGTTCGTAGTCTGCAAGTGACAGAATAAGGGAATGATAATTAGGATGTGCAAAGAGAGAAGTAATGACCACAGATAATGAGCATTTTCCCGTTATTATAAAAATTTTCATTGACCTTCCAAATTTCCTTCACATAAATGTACTGGTTTTGACTGCGATAAAGTTAATTTTCTTCAGAGTAGTTTGCATCATGCTCTGCTTTGTATCCATCTGCATAAACATTTGTGTGCTGTGCTGGGACAATGTCCACCTCAATGGATTCAGTAAGGAATTCGGACATGGAAGGACTTCTCTTCTGAGTCCTTCCAATCGTGTTAAATCTTACTGGACCCTATGTCAGAAAAGATCTTTTTGCTGACAGTTTCTCCTGATATCTGATATGCAGGAATTACTATCTTTTCATATGTTCTAAAACCAAAATCAGATGTTCCAAATAGACAATGTGGAAATTGAGATTCTCTTCAGGATTGCCAAAATTTCCCAAAAGGTAGAGAGGAAGTGAAGAGCTCCCGGAATAGTAAAAGGCTGGAGACATAATAAATGACTGCAGCTGGTTCAGTACTTCATATTCTGAATTTTCAGTGTTAAATAAGCTCTAAATAAAGCTTTTAAGTCCTCCTCCCCTTTTATTTTTCCTCTTGCTCTCTGTCATTTTTATTTAAGCTCCCAGGACTGGCTGGATCTAAGAAAATAAAAACAAGCTTTGTTCTTAAAGTATTAAGACTGGAGTAAACAGTGAGCAGTTCAATGCATGTGAGATTAGAACTAAGCACTTCTTTTTTATGGAGGATTCATGTACTCATAATGCTGAGAACTGAAGGAAATTAATAAATGTAGTTCAAGTCATGAAAAAAAAAAAGACTTATATAGAAATATTTCATTTCCTTTCCTTTACAGAACTTTCATAATTATAAGTATTAGTAAAACTAAAGAAAATGTGGAAACCAAATTTTTTTTACCTATTCCAACTTTTACTGCCACTGAAAGAATTTTTAGGTAATTACTAATTCTAAATTCATTAGAGCGGCTAAACTATTTAATCTATTGTATCTGTTTTGTCTATGTCTTAGCTTAACATTTGTTTTATTTAATTTTCCAAAGGATAGTTCCTATCAACCATTTTATTTTCATTAAAATGAGAAAAAAGATGACTACCTAATTCTGCAATTTAGTTATCCAGTTCATTTTGTAACCTTTGCCTGTAACTTAGAGACAGGGATACAATTAAAAGCATTAGAGTATTATATTGTCTCTCATTTGTCAGAAGATCACTTTAATGCAAAAGCTAATTGTTTCCAGGACACATTTTGGGGTGTTTTATGCATCTTCAAGCTCAAATGACTCTGAACTTCCATGAGATGATCAACAAACTAGATGCTCACCAGATGAGCCACAGTTTGTGCACAAACTTCCTTTGGAAACCAGACAGTAATTTGGATATTGTGTTGAATTGCATTTTTGGAGTGCATTTTGTGTGTTGTTTGGCACACTCCATTCCTGCATACATTGGTGATCTTTGTGCAGAGTTTTCTCAGGGAAGACAACCCCAAATCTCCAGTATCGGATAAAGCTTTGTGACAGGTTGATGTTCCACATGCTGTAGCTGGATACCCAATAAATGTGCAGACACAACCTGTAAAACCAAACAGAATTACACTCTTGTTTGTGTTTTTACTAGAAAATCAAATGGTTTTGTTTGCATGGAATTCTTACCCTCCCTGTAGCAGGTTTTACTTTTATGTAGAGCAGGTGGCTAATACTGAAAAACCTGTTTCCATGGCGTGAAAGATTCATTGTCCTCAAAACTCATCTCGGAATATTTGCAATTGGTGAGCAACTGCTGTTTGAGAATGACTGTAGATACACAAAGCAAGCACATAAGGAAGAAATCACAGAGGGAATGGGAAGAATAGCTCAGCTATTTTGTCTTGGGAACTCGTTTTTATAAAAAGACCATCCCAGGTTCCTACAAAAAAACCCTAATGGATAAAATTAAAGCTTGGGAGTTTCTAATTATATCTTAGAATATTGTTAATCTCTGAGTTAATTATAAAAATATAAGGCTAAAATAATCTTGCCTGATCTCCAGCAAGTCCTTGTTACTACATGGCATAAAACTATGCTGTATTTTAAAATAAGATAACTTTTGTACTTGTGGCTCCTATTGAAAGACTGACCTAGAGCCTTTCTCACTAGTTATGTTTTACATTACAGTTTTCCTTCTTGCTTGAAGTGGAAAAAAGAGAAGGACACTGAGATTGGGAAAAAAAGGAAAACCTTTGTATTCTTCTTAGCCTAGAAGGGGTACTTCTTCATATTTCATGATACTCTGATTCAAAATACTGAATTTTGAATCAATGTCTGACATTTATTTAGAATGTGGTGGCAGGACTTGACTGATTTCCTCGAGGCTTCACAGACTCACGTTGGCTATTTGGTTGGTGAGGTTTAATATGAAATACGGCAAAAGAAAAAGAAGCAGGCTGTAATTAATATATCTAAACCAGACTTAACATTGGCTTAAGTACAACTGATGTGATGGATGGTAGATGTGTTTGAGCTTTCCTTCCTAAATTTAGCCAAACTCTGAACTAGGTATTTGTTGTAAGAAGGTTTTCTAGGCCCCACCTGCCATCAGTGGAGAAAGGAAGCACTTAAAATTCATGTACCAGGTGTGGATAATAAAGTCTATCTTTTAATCATATTTCCAGGCTGATATGGCCATTAATAACTAACTTGATCCAAAACTGTAGAGTTTAAGAAAAAGGATACATTGTCCTTACTGAGTCTTGACCAACAGGAGGAAACTCAAACAGGTCTCACACCCTGCAGGGTTACCTGCTGTGGCGTTTCCTGCAGCCTCTGTGCCGAATCAACATTGCAAAAGACAGCTCAAAGAGATCTGATGGCAAAGATGTTTAGAACAAAAGACCTAAAGCAGGAAAGCACGCATTTTAATTCCAGAGAAGAATCTGACCTTGTTTGGGAGGTGGAACACGAACATAATGCATGGTTGAACAAGGCCTAGAGCTTGCAGAAAAGACAATACAAAAAGCTAAGTGTGTCATGGGGCTTTTTGCTTTCGGTTTGGTTTGTTTGTTTGTTTGTTTGTTTTGTTTTTTGTTTTTTTCCCAGGATGCAACTGAAGTTTCCATCAGAGGTTCTGCACTCTTCCATTTCCTTGTGTGAAAAGGCATATCCTTCCCATTTTCATCCATATTCAAACACGAATAAACAGATGGTCAAATTAAGGAGACCCTACCAGCCAGAAAATTAAATGAATTAGAAAATCACCAGAGTTTAGTTTTCCAAAACATTCCTTCTTCCGTTAAAATAAACACACCAGCTTACTTTTCCCTCTGCTTTTCTTCCAAACACTTTCAGAACCATGAGATCAAATAATTAAGCTGCTGGAAAATCCCTTGTTGGTATTAGAAGCAACCTCTACTGGGAGGAAGACTAAGATAACAGCTGGTTATTACAGAACAAGATATTTCATTACACTGAGCATATCTGCTTAAGAAAAAAAGACAAGTCAGACTTTGAACTTATTGGATCAATGATTACAGTGGTATTGGAACAGATTTAATAGCTATATTTTGCATTGTGGGGAGAAAAAGGAGAAATTCTAATGGGATTTACTTGTTCTACAGAATTCAGGTTATAAAACAATTTACAGAGAAGAAAGAATGTTCTAATACTCAAAGAAAAAGGCAGGCAGTGAGGAAATTGTATCAGGGCAGCAATTCATCCCAGCCCATTACAGCAGACTGGTGGCTGTATTGAGCCCAGCTTTTACCAGCCAGTGATGTTAATGGCCTTGGATCACTCAAGCCAGATAACAGCAACAAAATAAAAGGTCATCCAGGTTGCAGCTACACTAATGTAATGATTCAGAGCATTGCTGCAGTTTTAAGGAGGGTCCCCTAATTGTCACTGCGTGCCACGTGGTGGCTCCAATTCCTAAGTGATTAGGGTCAGGGGGACAAAACTAAACTATGCCATGGGCAAAGTGGAGTTTTTTGCTCTATGGGATCGGATCAAATTTAGTCTGAAATAGTTCTCAAGAACCATACAGAGCGCAGATGTAGGTGCATCAATGGCTTAAGTCTACTGATCCATTCCTTACGCTGTACCAAACATCCTATTTCATCATCCAAAGAAATTGTAATACAAATCTCTTTGAAGAGTCAGAAAGCTGTGCCTACTCTGTCCTTCCCTGGTAATCTACAGTCCCTGGTGAGCACAACCTCTCTTGTGCCTAAAATCACAGAATCATTTCATCTGGAAAAGGCCTTTAAGATGATCAAGTCCAACTGTTAACCCAGGACTGCCAAGGCCATTGCTAAACCATGTCCAGAAGTGCCACATCTGCCTGTCTTTGAAATCCCTCCGTGAATGATGACTCCACCACTTCCCTGGGCAGCCTGACCCAATGCTTGACAACCCTTTCAGAGAAGAAATTGTTCCCCATATCCAATCCGAACCTCCCCTGGTGCAACTTGAGGCTATTTCCCCTTGTCCTACCAGGCCTCATCTGTACCTAGAACAAGCTGAGATAAAAAATGCAGGCAATTTATTTTAGGAGTTGAGCAAAACTTGCTTCTTGCCAATAGCTACCTTGCTCTAAGTCTTTTGCCATCCAAGTAGTTGCAAACACTGTATGGAGGAAGCTGACACTTCACAGGACATGGGAACTGCATCTAAGGTGCTTCTGTCACCTCAGTGGCAGTAGGCAAGGAAAGGCAAGGGCCAGGAAAGGCACCGTGAGATCTTGATCATCTGATCAAGAGAAACCTGTGGAGATGCTAATGGAAGAGAATGATTCCTACAACACCACCACTGCCAGCCAACACTTTTTGTACAATATTTTATTTTTCCTGCTTCTGACACCTAGACCATGAGATTTCTGAGAGAGCCTTGAACATATTGTACACACTTAATAAAGGCAGTGAGTGTATCTATTAACTGATGTTTGAACACCACAGTGCTTGCCTCTCTTTTGAAACATCCTTTGCACCACAGTCCTCACTTCTTCCTCTTATTTGTAAAAACCTCTTAAATATTTTGTTTGGTTCGGAGTGTTCTGAAGTGAGGCTGGTGGGAATTTTTCCATCACTTTCAGCAATCCTCTGATTAGGCTCCATGAGATAAAACCTCAGTCTAGGAATGGGGCACCAATCTGTTACCAATCTGGGGTAATGGTTTTAAACTGGAGAAGGGTCAGTTTAGATTAGATCTGAATCAGAAGTTTTTTTGCAATAGGCTTCTGCTGCGAAAGATGCTGGGCAGCATTTTGCTGCCTTAAAAATATCCATGCTTATCCTTTCATACCACTGAAGTACTTAAGCAGACATACATTATCTGTGTCTATGACATTTCCATTCTTCTTGTCAATGTTTAAAAATTCCAGGATGCAATGAATCTGGAAACCCCAATTTTTTCAGAACTAAAACCTCAGATAAGGTTGCTTTATTATCCCACATAGGATGCAGAGCTTGTTTTATAAGTCTGAAGCTGTAAAATAGCCCTGTGACTGCATTAAACAACTAATGGATTTCTTCATCTAAGTTGTTCAACCTGAAATGATCTATATCTTTTCTTGACTTATCCTTCTTTAACCTCTTACTTGAACTCCTATAACTTTCGTAAGTAAGTGAAATTAGGCATCAGTTTTAAATGAAAAAGTTCCATGGTAAACTGGAAACGCAGAAGGCTTGCTCTGGAAATGTCAATGCAAAACATCTCAGCATTTCTGACGTGAAAGGTTTTGTTTCAGCATTTATAAAACTGAAAGTTTTATGCCAGAAAAAGTTAACTGTCACTTTCAAAAACTCAATGCTTTCACACTTTTTTTCCCCAGTTAAATCAATTCACCAAACCGAATACATGTTCATGAGTAATTTTGTTGTTTATAAGAACTGAATTTTTTTAAGTGATTTTACTTTTCTCAGAAGAAAAAACATCGTCTCAGCTCTGCTTTCTGAGTTACTGCTTCTGCCTTTTTTCTTGCAATTTGCTTGTGAAGCCTGAAATCATTAGATACACAATATCTACCTAAAAACCTCCCTCTGTACATTAAGTCCTACGAGCTGCAGCATTGCCTGTGAGTTGACGGTACCTCAACTGATGAGCAGATGAAGGGACAAGGAATTGACATAAATCCAACACCAAAACAAGAAGCCGCGTTTTAAGGATGGCATGAGGCTTTCCAGGGAGTGATATCATGGTTTGTCCATTACTGGTAAGGAAAGGTAATGAGAACATTCAGCTCTTTATGGGGAGCATATGGCAAGCTGGCAGCCTTAGTGGTTCGTTAAGAGCAACTAGTATCCTTTTACACGTAAATCCTCAGCGTTTATGCTAAATCAAGATGTCTATTAGTTAATCTGCCCCGACACTTCAGCAATCAGGTTTGTCTTGCCAGGTCAGCAGTAGGTTTCCTTAACAGAATGGAGATATGAATCGGGTGAACTTTCCCAACCAACACCGTGAAAGCAATGTGTTGCTGTCATTCTGGGGAAGGAAAACCTGTGTTAAACCTGCTCATCTCTGTAGGCTGCAGTCCTGAACTCTCTCTTGCACCACCACACTGCAAGGAAACTATATTTCTCCCTCAGACTCACCTCACTATTTGAACAGTCAAAAGGCTTCCTGCGCTTCATTTTCTGTTTGGGCGTAGTGAAAGTAAGGATGTCAAATCCCTTGAAGCGTTTTCCTCGTGAAATATAGGACTTTACTAAAGTTAAAAAGTTGCTTTTGCTAACTACTTGCTTTCTCATGCTTTTTTACAAACACCTTCCTGGCCAAACCGCAAGATGATCAATGTGGTCTTTCAAAATCATTCTTCAGTGGCAGACAGTTTGCATAAATGAAAGTTAAGGACTCAAGAACCCAAAGCAATTTAATTTTTTATGTGTCAAATGAAACATAATTGCTTTTCTATATTTACTGTATTAGATTTTGCTAGGCCTTTTAAAAAAAAAAACACAAACTCACAGAAATTAATTTCTTGAAAACACTTATTTACCTTCAAAGGAATTTTTATAGGATTTTTTAACTAATAGCTACATTTATTATTAATTAGGCAGGACAATGTAGCCTATTGATATCTCAAACAGCTGACTTTGCATTTTCAACTGATTTCAGTGTTTTCATAAATCTAATTAAAATGCAATGTTCCTCATTAAAGATTTTTTTAAGTAAAGAGATTTCCTAATTTCTTATAAAATCAGAAATACAGTAATACAGAGAAATTGCAGTATTTTTTGATAGAGGATGGTGCCTTCCTAAATCTGAAACACTTTGCAAAACAGAGTATTTGGGGACTTTTTCCAAAACTCTGAGGCCTGATAACGTTCCCCAAAAGCAGGCATCAAGAAGCAGGTCTGCAGCTGAAGTACAATGACCCTTTTTCTTGATATTTATGGAATAAGAAAGGGAAAAAAAAAAGAAAGAAAGGAAAAATGATTCTGCAGGTATTTTTCAAAATGGAGATTCAAAAAATAGAAATACCTGCCCTTCTTGGCTCATCCAAATACTTGATTCATGACCTGGAAGAAAACTTAAAATATTTCTGCATTTTCGTCCAGTTACATGAGCAGATACAACAATTAGAGAAGGGAAATGATCCCTGGTGATATTTTTAAATGAGAGTTCTCATCCATATTTGTAGAATAAGCCTTTTCTACAGTCAGAGAGAGGAATATGTTGATATTTGCTCCACTGCGTGATGCCATGGACAGGTGTTGGGCTTTAAAACAAGAAGGGGAAGGACGAGTTTAGTCTTCAAGGATCTGGTGGATGGGAAGGAGTTTTTTGTCTTCAAAACCTTTTAATCTGAACCACTAGACCACAATTTTATGGAAGACACGTTTCTCTATTAGATTTAGAGCTGGGTAAACAGTTAATGGCTTGAAAGAAAAGGTGAAACAAATCCTGTTTGAGACCTTGTCCAGCTGAATTTCATTCATATGAATTTCATTAATTTTATCATACAAAGTTTAAGAAAACTATGCCTGTGTTAAGATTGTATTAATCTTGTCTTATAGATGGAGCTCATCTTGAAGTGTGACTGAAGCCAATGAAACTGCTCCAATCCAGAGCAACTGAGGATCTAGGATATGCTAAATGGCTTTTGAAAAAACACGCTTGGCAGATTTGATCTTCATTTCAAAACACAAAACTACAAATCAAAAAGGCACATGAATACGTAACTTTGGAAACCGCAAAAGGTCTCAAGCAAAACTGAAAAGGAACAGTATTTTCCCGAGGTGGAAGCTTTGTTAGGTGACGTCAGGGCATGCCAAGAGGGCAGAGGGTCATTCTAAAAGGAAGTGTACCAATGACTGTACTTATGTTTTATTATTATTGTTATTTATTTTTTCCCTCAGTGTGTTTAAAAACAGACCTAATGGAATGATTTATACGATGCTCCCAGTTTTAGTGTGCTACCTCAGTTCGCGCGTATTGCTATTTTATTTTTCTAATGAGGGGCTGCTGGAAGTGGGAGAAAGCCAAGACCAACCTCTCCTGTAAAGGGCTGGAATGTGCTGCTGATTAAGCAACATTAATTTAGTAAGGAGAGACAATATATCCTATTAGATAAAGTGACATAGCAGAAAAAATCCCAACAGAACCACAACCAAACTACGGCAGAAAAGCCTTCTGACAAATGAGCTCTTTCTTGTAAAGCTGTCATTAAAGGGGAGCTGCATATTCAAATCTCCCCATTATATGTTTGTGTCCTGATGTTGTGAGCCATGATGTGATGGTTAATGTAGGGTTAAATAGTTACCTTTTTTTTTTGGACTGTGATTTCTTGTAATGATTTCCTCCTCCACAAACTCATAGTTTTCTTTTAATTTCCTTATGCAATGAGTAAAATGAATATTCACCTGCCTGAAAGTAATTTCATGATGTTAGAAGGCTTATTATCTAATGTTTGTAAAGCACTTTGAGGCTCAAAACTGCCGTATATTATCCTTATTGACAGTAGAAACAATTCTAGTGATGAATACTACTTTTTCTAGCTGAAAATGGGCTCTAATTTAGATTAATTGAAGCATGTTTTTCATGTTAACTTGAATTCCAGTACCTACTGAGGACTGAAAATAAATGTTTTAATGTTTTATGGTATTTCTTGGTAAACTTCTTAGGACTGAGACTGCATTATACATATCCATCTATTACCCAGGATTGTGAATCATGTCAGGGTCCCTTGGTGCTCAAATGGTAAATAATATTATCTGGTAATTATATATAATAAAAAAGTTTGCTATATTCCCTTTATAGTGATTTGACCCCCATAACTTCTCTAACTTAAATTAAAAATGTATTTATTAATAGTCACCATGGAGTGTCACCAGGAGCTTTTTATACACTGTAAATAATCCGTGATTAATTATCTCTATGCATTTGATACACTGTAATTTGTTTAGGATTAATGGACTCAGCTCCTCAGTAAATGCTGAGTTCCTCCATATTTCAGTAATGTCTAATCCATTAGCTGCACTAAAGTTTATCTGTAAAAATAAATCAATGAGCTGATGCTTATCAGACATTGTGTTATTCAAATAGTTTACAGTCAATAATATCTGTAAAAAAACCTTCTGTACAGTTTACCACAATTTAAAGGAGAATTAAATTGCCTGGGGTTATGCACCAGGGAGATTATTTTCTTCGGTGTACTGTCCAAAAAATTATGAAATATGTGTATGTAGCTCCATTCTTCATTGATCATTTATAATTTCATTTTCATGTTTGCAGATATTCATGATTCTGGGAAAAAAAACCACACCAAAAGCATGAAAGGCCACATTTATTTATTTTTAAAGTATATTTTAGAAGCACGGCATCTTTCAGGTTAAAGTCAAGAGTCTGCATATGGGAAAAAATCACATAAAATTTAAACGAATGGTTAATGTATAAAAATATAGAGAAGAGATGAAAGTTGGATAGTTTTCAGTGCACCAGGGAAATTTTTCATATTTCTTATCAAATAATATAACAGATGCTGTCATTGAGTGATAGCTATTTAACATATTATGTGCTCATTAGGTTTATTTGCTATGTATCACACATATGAACATGTTAAATATCAAAACCTTGTCCCAAAGCACAAGTGAGCTAAATAGAAGAAACCAGGAAGGGAGAGGGAGATGAGATACTCTACATTTATTATAATGGTATTTTGGCATAAGCATGAGCACAGACTTGCTAATTCTTGATTGCAGCTTCCGAATATTTTATTTTGAATTAAAGATTACTGTGGCTTGAAAAACAGTTCCTATGAAACCTCACTCTGAAAATAGGGACAGGTGTGTGAGAAATGGTGAAGGACTGTGGAGAGAAGCAAGGTACTACGACTTTTTGGGTTATTCCTTGTTCGTGCAGCTGGGAGACACAAACTTTTCAGGACAGGTTTCTGTTTGTATCACTTTTCCCCACAATGCCTTGCTGTACTTTTCCAGACTTGCATTCTGCATATGGATCCAGCAAAAAACAAATGCTGACAAGCTCCTGGGTATATCAGGAGGGGTGGTTTTGGTCCAGCGTGACAGAATCATGTCTGGAAAAGGGAAACATGGTACAGTGACAGCT